>JABUQX010127398.1:25000-60518 GCA_015478945.1 Trachelipus rathkii | reverse complement strand
TAGTATATATATTATATATATTATATCATCACAATTCATCAAAATCATTATCAAAATTTTACTTTGCCCAAGTTTAATAATTATTAAAAAACAATATATACGTTATATTATAATTCTTAGACGTGTAAATATTAAGCTGAGGGATTTTAAAATTATTTTATTATTTCCTATTATATTCCCATGAATATTTGCATAATTTTCTAAATGGGAAAAATTCAAAAAATATAATTTCGACATTGTTTAAACACACACACACACCACACCTACACACACACTCCACTCTCTCGAAAGCACCCTCACACACGCATACGCATTATATATATATATATACTATATATATATATTATATATATATATATATATATATATATATATATATATATTATATATTATATATAGTATTATATATATATAAATAATAATATATATAATATATATATAATATATATATTATATATATATATCATATATATATATATATATATATATATATATATATATATATATATATAATATGATATATATATATATATAATTATACATTATACATATACATTTATCATTTACATATATATATTATATATATATATAATATATATATATATATAATAGTTATATATATATATATAATTATATATATATAATATATTAAGTATATTATATATATTATATCTATATATTATATATATATATATATATTATATTATATATATAGTATATAATATAATATACTATATATTATATTATATTATATAGCTATATATAATATATATATAATATATATTATATTATAATATATTATTATATATTTATATATATATATATATATTATATATATATAATATATATATTATATATATATATATTATATATATATATATATATATATAATATTATATATATATATATATATATATAATATATATATATATATATATATATATATATATATATTTGTAACACAATCTAATGTTAACCTAGGCTAAGCTGCCAATTATTTAAATCTAACAGAATTGAGATTATCAAAAGTTCAAATTGCTGAAATTTAAAGGCCGACATGCATCTTGATGGAAAAGTAGTTGTGAAATTTTAAATTTCAAGAAACGTCTGTGCGAAGTAGAAGAAAGAAAAGTCCGCTCGTTACCAGACTTTATTCAAATAAGAAGCTATGACTGAACAATTGAATTATCATGTTTAGCAAGTATATATAAAGTTTATGGTAATATTATTAATGACATATTATTATTAAAATATTAAGATTAGTTATTAATTTAGGATTGAACAATTATTTTTATTAATAATTATTAGCTTTATTATTATTATTATACGATGTTATTATAAATTATTATATATCTATTAAAAAAAAATATTTATTATTATCGTCATTAATTATTATTATTAGATTATTTATCTCATTATTATTATTATTCTATTTAGGTTGTCTAAGGCTTTTTGAATATAGACCACCAATGGTTATTATTCATTATTATTTATTATTATATTCTTGGATATGCCTATCTGTAACGAAATTTCCAATGAAAATCCTTTCTACTGTATTTTAAACTATTGACCCATCGTTACTCCTATCTTTACTCTCTGTTATATGATAAATAAAATTTATTTCTTTAAAAGTTAGATTTATCCTTCTTTTTGTAAATAAAATTTCCAAATCTTTTTTCTTTAAAAAACATTATTTGACAATATTATCAATTATACTATATGACTTTCTACAATGAATGAATCTTAATACTTTTTCTCTCGTTTTTTTTATTTTTTTTTTTTTTTACTTTTTTCATATGTTTAACTAAAACTCAAAAGATGATAAAGTTCTTATCTTTTAGAAATCATAATAAATGATTTAAATTTTCGATATAGAGTTTTATTTTGGATCTGTATTAATTTATATTTAATTTTCGATTAATATTAGAAATATTTGGATGAATCATAGATCCATACTTACGAATCTTATATTAAAGTCATTATAAAAATATTAATTCTTTTGTGTACTCTTCATTTAATTTAATTAATTATTCTTAGTGTTAATTTTACATTTATAGTTAGAGGCTAGAAATTCCAAAAACCTTATAAACTCTTTTTTTATTATTATTATTATTATTGGCACTAATCTCAGTATTTAAATGTCGTCAGATGTTATATACTTCTATGATCTTATTCATGAGTTGGAAATTCTTATCATCTTTTTTTTAGAATATAATTAATTAGTGTGATCAGATTTTTTAAATATATTTAGAAATTATTATTGTATATTTTATCGTTGTTTTTTATATTCTACAGGTGAATATGTCTTCAAGTTGATCGCTATTCACGTTAAATTACTCTGTCTAATTACCATCATGATTGATTATGTATGTTGATCTTTGATTTACACCAAGTAATATATTATTGCCATAGGAGATAGTTTTACTTATCTAATAAAATACTGTAAATTTTATCAAATTCATTCAAAATTGAGTGGCCTTAATTAGTTAGCCTATACACAGAGCTTCTTTATTGCACGGATTCAGGCTTGCAAATTTGAGCTGTTAGAATAACTTTGATAATTATTAAATTTTAAAAGGTTTTGTGCTGCAGCTGCTGAAATTGATGAAATTCAATAATCAAATTCCACAATTTTTGTATACCATCAAAATTAATTTAATAGTGAGAGATGAATAAAATAATATAAAACTTATCTCAAAGACTCATGTCCAAAATTTGATGTAAATTTACTTATCCAGTGTTATTATACTAAGGCAATTAAAAAATTATTTACTTCTATTTTCCCTTTGGAATATATAGATTTTAATATACTTTTTATTACTCACTATATATATTGATAATATTGTTTATTATACTGAATTTAAAATGAATTTCTTATAGAAGTAAGATTTAAATAAATTAAACACGAACAAAATTTGAATTTTAAATTCTTTCATCCTTTGTAAAGTTATTATATTCCACTCAAATTTATGTTACGAATTTTCCTTGTTAAATTTTTTATTTAGTTTTTTAAGTTTTTAACTTTATATTTATTAAAATTAGTGGGTAAAAATGCTATTAATTCTAGATACAAATATAATATTGGGAATAGATATTACTTTTCTCATACTAGAATATTAGAGAAGTATACTGAATACAATAGATTAATTTATATGTCAGTATTTTGAATAATCTGCTCTGAAGTAGTCTGGCTCGAATAAAATTTACAATTTTTCTAAAATTTTGTGATATTATTATTATTTAATAGTTATTTATTTCGGAATTTTTACCTTCATAATCTTGAATGGGAAGATGAATATTGATTTGAATTAGGTAGTTGTGAGTGGGGATAGGATATACTTTTTCATATATATCTCTAAACTCTTCTACACAATCTATGTTCAAGTTCGCTGTTTCTCTCCAAAATCTATTTCTAAGGCTGGGAACAACTTCATATCTTAGAGGGAAGAATGATATTATTTATTAATTTTTAAATTAAATCCGAGATCAATGCATTCCTGAACTACATTATGGTATACACATTCATCTTATCTAAAATACTCTAATTAAAGTTTATTGCATTATTATATTATTATGTATTATTATTATTATTATTATTATTATTTATATTATGTATTATTTACTATTTGAGATAACTAACAACCCTCTCTATATCCAAACCATGCTATTATAAGATATGACTCTGATATGATACCTCTAAGATGACTGCAAACTTAAGGCAGTGAGATAATCACTCATCAGTTAATTTTCAATTTGTATACCTTAGAACTGTTCTCACTCACGTAACTACCATAGGAAACAAAGACAACCAGTAGATGATACTAGGAAAGTAGAGGATCCGAAGTGCGCATCTTGTCTGGGTATATAGAAATTTTAACTGAATTTGGGTCCGTCCATCCTTGAAAGGGCGTTTATTGGATTAATTGGGGAGATACCCCCTGGCAATGCTGAAACCATTCTGTGAATAAGCAAGTGACTTTAATAAAAGATACTCATCTGAATATGTGTAAGATATAAGTAAGCTTATATATTTAGGTAATATAATAAAGCTACCTAACCCATAAAAGGAAGGCTATAGGCAAGACCTAACCAGATAAGGAAAACTATAATCTGTGAAATTTAAAGTGACTATAAAAGAAGGTAACTTGTTGGTAAAGATAAATAAACTACTATACAAACAGAAATGGATTCCTATATACTAGTTGTTACTACAACCTATAGTTACCCACTACTAAGTTAGAGTTATTATTTATAAGGATACTTGGAATGGGGACTCAGTGAATACTTATTATTATCAAGATTAAGGTATTAGTGGGTTTGAAACTCAGGGTATGTAACCTGGGAATCGGTTTATTCGGGTGCCATTAATCTACATGTGTAAAAGGACTTCAGTCTACTTAGTGATAAGAGAGAGAGCACACTGAAATGAATTAGAGGGTTACCATTCCTGGTATTATATAAGGCAAAATGTTATTAATATCGAAAATAAATTTATATATATATATAAATAAAGGGTTATCCGAATTAATTTATTTTGTCTCTATTCATGGGAAAAAAACAACATTTTAATAAAAATAAATTAATCTAATAGTAGGTGAAGAAGAAAAATTGTAAGTGTAGGTTTTTAGGAGAGAGAAAAAAGCACCATACAGAGACTTATGTTTAGGACCGGTAAGACAATTAATGGGTAAAGCCACCAAATATTGATCAGGATAAAATATTAAAGACATTTCCTTTTGTTGTATGGAAACCCCCACGGTCTACTATCCAACGAAATATGAATTACCCAAGAGAAAGTTGTAGAAGTAGACGGTCTCATATTCCATTACAGTCTTGACTACGCAATTTCCGCAGAGAAATCAGAGCCATCCCGCTCCGGAAGCATTGTTGCACAAGGTTATTATAGAGCGCCACGTTGACTATACGAGTGGGAAAGGATATAATTTTTCTCTAACATGTAGATTTCCTTGTTGAAACAATGGCTTTCCCTGGACCCGGGCCGTCCAAAAAATATGTCACACATTACCCCTAATCAAAGACGAGGATCGAGTATAGGGGTTTTTGTGGAGTCCTCCAGGGTAGAAACTTAACATGGGTCAGGCATTCCGGAAAGCCGGTAGGAACCCATGGACAAGCCTGGGGATATCAAAGAGAGGATTTCAAAAAATTCATCCGTTATGATTCTTTTTCCGGCAGAATTGTTTGAATATCAATTTAAATAAATCAGGCGCGCTTGGCCGTGGATGTTACCAATGTGGAAATGGACGTTTGAAAGTGTTAATGTGAATGAAAGGTGGGAAATAAGAAGTATTATTAGCCTTTCCTCCTTAGAAAGATAAAATAAAGGCATATGTTTTGTGAGAAAATTCATGCCATATTTTTTCAGATAAACACTTTATAAGCTTAGCGAGTAGACTTTTATATTAGATTTTCACTTCTTAGGTATAGGTAGATTTTCAATACATATATGATAAATAAGTTTAAGTGTAATACTCTGTAAGGCTAGTAAGTGAGCTCCATATAATAATAACCACACTTAAAAATCCATGAGTTAAGTAACATAAACTGACGGTATACGTTAAAATGCTTGTAAATTAAAGGGAACAATAAAATCGTATCTCATATCTTGATAATAGTTTATCATGTGTGGAGGAAGTATGCCCAGACTCTGTTATTGTGACCAGCGAGAAAATATAAAAAAATTAGAAAGAGAGATGATGGTCATGTTAAAAATAAAATTATAATAAAGATTTGCCTATTGAAAAGAGGCCACCGAAGAAAGGATTATATAATATTTCCAATCTAGTCCTACAAATGCTTCATAAATCAAACTAAACTTTATGTGGTATATGGATTCAAATACTTTTTTTATTACCTATGATTAACGAGAGTATCAATGGATTCAGTATCTACCACCATGCAATTATATTAGGTTAAATAATGTTTACCATGTTAAGAATATAGAAAAAATTTCGGAACCACAGTCAGAATCGGAAAATGTAAATCTGAGACAAGTAGATGTAAATATAAACTATGCATAAATGTCAGAAGAAGTATAATTTCCTTCTTTAGTATAAAAGGAACCTCGCCCAAGAGCCCACCAGAATTCTTACTACATACAACTAAATGTTGACTACGGATTGTCGTAAGGAAAAAAGTGTTACGGCCAACAGTACCACGCTCTCTGTGGATAACTAAAGGTATATTAGCGGAAATATCCAATTTATGAAGAACCACTCAATGTTCACATTGTGAACCGACGCACACAGGACGTATCATTTGTAGTATGGTGAAAAAACTATATACACCCAAATAATGATACCTACCAACGTGGTTTTAAGGGGCATGCGATCACTGGGGACCAATATTGCTCAATTGGGGACAATTTATTTACTTCGTTTTCAAAAAAACTTAACTCAATCCAAAACAACCTCAGAACAAGAAATCTGGATTCTTGTAATGCCTAATATTGTCTCAACAAATCCTTTTTTTGAGGTAAAGTATTCCAAATGGGCAATTCCCTGGTGCCCGGCCCGGCCTTGGCAAGGTCTATGTGAAATATTTATTGGAACGATAATAATCCCGGAGGAAAACAATTCGTGGGGAAAAGGTAGTTTTATAACGGCTATTGAGGATAATCCGCAGGGAATTAAAATAATTTACTTTTAATATGCATATATGCTTTAAAGAAGTTTTGTTAGATATTACTAGGTTAGTATATTTAGGATTAAATAAAATAACGCATTGGAAAATATGTATAAGTGATTTGTTATAGATAAATTTTCTTCATATATTAATTTAAATGTAATACATAAATATATTATAAAAAAACCATATAAATTCGTGTTAATCTTACTTAACTAACCGTTTAATTTTAGGTTTTCTTTTTGGTATCATCGGCATATTACTGAAACTTACCTTCTCAGTTACAGAAGTAAATAACCCTCTGAAAAGAGTTAAATAAATTTTAAAATTTAACGAACGTGAGCTTATTAAATATTAAGGAAGGTCTATGTTATACAAGAAAGAGTTATTATAGATAGACGGCTTAGTTATTCAATTGAATTTAGTAGATAGAGTGAAAGAGATATGTATATATAGAAGGAGGTAAGAGAGATAGTAAGAGAGTCATAGATATCAGTAGAGAGAGAGAGATATTTATATGAATAGAGGATATAGAATGCCGAGGATTAGCAGCCTAGAACGATATGGTAGAATATGAAGATACGAAACGAGAGCAACTGCAGGATACACCTACCGCAGTACTACTAGATCGACGAATATAGATAGAGTAATAGAGATACACCTATAATATAACAATATACTATAGCATTCTACCGCCATATAGACGTAGATAACACAGGTACGAGATACTAGATAGAACTAAACCGCAGCGGAACAGAGAAGACTGCTTACAATATGAGACATAATTTTATAAACTATTCTTAACATAAACAGAGCACCACATATAAGCCATTTATTTTTCTTATGATCAAGAATCATACTATGAACCATAAACTATCCTTTTAAATCGAGTCCAATATCAATAATCCATATAATAACATACCCAATATTAAATATTATATACATAATACACAAATATATACCATATACTACGACTATATACATTAATTACTATCATATATTTAACCTAGTATGATAATATAGTATACTAATCATACTTATATATTATATCTATATTTTATATAATATTATATAATATATACCTATATATATATATACTATATATATATATAATATTAATAGATAATAAGATCAGATTAGATAGAGTATATAGAGTGACTAGTAGAGAAAAGAAGACGTTAATAAAGGCTAGCTATCTTAACCATCTCTAAGGTTCTCTCTACAAACAAAATGCTCAATATGATCATCAACTTGAGGGACGTCACTATTTTAGAATACACCAATACACAATCCTTACCTTTTCATCCGCCATTAGGACACCTAAACAACTGGATCAGATAAAACTTCTATTTCCACACTGAGGTACTGAGGTCTATATGCTCGTACTTCATTTTTTCTGGTATACGGCCCGGTAAATAAATAAGGATAGTACTTAGAATTGGCGAAAAAAATTAGTAATGAATTTAGGTATAGTTTTGGAACATATAAGTTATAGATTATTTAAAAATATTCACATTTTAGGCCTTTCGCCTGATCTAACCAAATAATCCCTCCTAAAACCAAATTAAGTCTATCTCAGTTCTCAGTTAGTTAGAAATTACAGTGACCCATTAAGTATGCATAAGCACGAAAAAAACAATGCAGGGCTCATGTCGGTTTAGCTGGCTTCCAGCTAAGCCCCTTAAGTTAAATTTATTTATAACCCTTTAGTTGTAATAATGATAAAAGTGAAGGGATGCTAGAACTAGCTTCTAGCAAGGCCAGCGTCTTGCCAAAGGAGTTCCGCTTGATTTTGGTTTTTCATTATCATCAAGACTTGGCCCACAAAAAGATAAAATTTATTATAGAATAATTTGAATTAGGGAATAGACATCTACCAAATATATAATGAGCTCCTTGTAAACGTTACGAAATATGGTCTGTTATGTTGAGTTTACGGTTAGTTTACCATGGGGTCCATCCCAATAGCTTCTTCTCGATTAGAAAAGTAAGTTACTTTTAACTATCCTATCACTAGAGCGAAAAACTGGTAACCTCCACGTGCGAGATCCTAAAATTTAACTTGGTCTTTATTTCTCAATGTGTGAGAGCCTCTATATGTATTTACCATAAAAGTACTAGGTTAAGTATGGTGTCAAAGTATATGTTTATTATTTTTCACGTGATACCTGAAAGAAACCTTAGACTCAAATCCTTACAAAGAATATATCGTTAAATTTTTACTCTAACTTATTATTATCTCTATATTCCTTTTTTTATTTATGTCCGATAGAACAAATGGTAAAAAAAAAAAAATTAAAAAAATTCATTTCGCCCCTTAGAAAACAAATCAAAATTTAAAATGTTATCAAATAAAGGTGTGTCTAAAATCCCTAGAGATTTTATTTTATAAATCTATGATATCTCCCTTTACCCAGATGGCGGCTGCAAGAATAATTTTGTGATCTGACATTTTATAATTAAATAACACCTTATTATTATAAATTTAAGTAAAAAAGACTGATATTAAAAAACAATAATAAGAGGATATAAAAAGGCACCAGGAAATTTTGTTAAGATCAGCAACCCTCAACTATGATGAAATGAATGTAATTCTTAGAATGTCACGCCCAATAATGTCCGATATGTATAATGGTATAGAGTGTTCGTTTTTTTTGTGTAAAACCAGTAGATAGTTATAGCAGCCAGAATACTTAAAACAAGGATAACTAAAATAGAATTAATAGGTGTCAAACTTCCCCCAACGAAATATCGTGCAATTACATTTTCCCAAAACAGTAAGTCCATTTGTTCCCAGCCTCCATTTCTTTACATAGTGTGTTTCCTAGATTATCTCTTTATCTTAATTTCATCCCTATGAAAAAAATTAAAAATTACGAATATAAAATTTAATTTTCATAAAAATCATGCATTGGGATATAGTGAGTACTTTTCATAAGAGGCCCTTTGATTTGTGAATATGCATAAGCTGATGAAGAAAGTGGAAATACTATCAAATTATATGTGAATTATTAACTAATAATTAAAAACCACTTTTAATAAAATTTATATCATCGTCAATTATTATTAAAATTAATTTAAGTAATTAAAGAAGAACAATTAGGTATAATCAATTAACCTCTTTAACTTCACGAACTCCTGAGTGAGCGTAAGGGAACTCACCTTTAAAATATATATAAAATATAATATATATATAATATATATAATTAATAATATATATTTAATAATATATATATATATATATATATATTATATAATATTATATATATATTATTAATATATATATAATATATTACATATATATAATTAATTAATATAATATATATAATATATATATAATTAACTATTATTAATCTATAGGTATAATTAGTAAAGTATAAATCAACCAAATAAGCAAAAAAATATATTATATCATTTTGGATTTATTTTTAATAAATTACTATTTTTTACCTCCCTAATAAGTATATACCCATTAGCTTATAAATAAATCCTAATTGGAATACCTTTTAAGTATTGGTCTAATACCTTAATTATCAGAGGCGTCGACCGCTATTGAAACTCCCAGAGTCCATGCTTCCGCATTTGCCATTGGCAAAATAAATAAACCCATTATTATCCTGTTTCAATATATCATTATAATTATATATATATATTTTAGGGTTAAAAAATACATTATAAAATATTTAGATCAAATTGCCGTAAAACCTAAACCTAACCTAACCTAAAACCTCCTATCTATAATAATATATATCATAAACTATACGAATTGATATTTTAATCATTTTCCTACGTATTGGTATTAAAATGTACGACATACTCTAGCAGTGTGTGACGTCATATTTATATATATTATATATAAGTATTAATATATAATATATATATATATATATATATAATTATATCTCAAATTCACTTACCCTATGTTATTTATTGCCCTAAAATGTAAAATCGCGTATATAACCCTACTTTACCTGAGCCTTAATTGGTTAATGATTTATTGACAACAATAAAGGTTGTTATTAATCCTCCTAAGGATAAAATAATTAATCTAAAAACCAGCTGCTTAAACCTAGTAAGACCCTAGTAAATGTACTCCTACCAGATACCAAACCCTAGTTATAATGTATAATATAATTATATTATATATATATATATATATATATAATAATATCATTAATATATATATATATATATATTATATATACCTTAATATATATAAATATATTAATATATATAATATATATAAATTATATATATATATATTATATAATATTATATAATATATATTATTAATATATTAATAAATATTTATATATTAATATAATATAATATATATTACTATATTATATTTAATATATATTAATAATATAATACTATAATATATAATTATTAATATAATATATATATACTATAATTATATATTATATTTCCATTATTAATCACACACAGACGCATGCACACACAAACACACGCACGCACGCACACACCCATACATACACATTTGAAATGAAATATATATATATATATAATATATATATATATATATATATATATATTATGATATATATTATATACTATACTCTATATTTAAATATTAAAGTCTGTCCTTGAATACTAGTAGTCTGTCTTGAGTAAATCATATATCATATGCATACATAAATAAATAAATGAATTGTTAAAGCTATGCAATTATTATTTAAATTAATCGTTATGCGTGAATTATATATCTCCTAGTATTATATAAATATATATATATATATAATATAGTATAATATAATAGTTGAATATTAAAATACATTTTCACGTTTGTAACATTGTATATAAGTGTATATATTTTATTTATTATATATATATATTAAAAAATTATATATATATTATAATATTAATATATGAAAAAGTTTTGCCTATATGTTAATGTATAGTATATAAGTTATATTTTGGAAAAAGGATCTTTTAATATCGATTTGAGAATTAATAATATCTTTTATCACTGAAAAGAAGAAAAATATACTTATAAATTTTCAAAAAAATATAATTATTAACATATATAATTTTATTTCATTTATATAATTATATTACTAATAAGCTACTTCATCAGTGCTGTAATATCTGGAAATAGTTTTGTTTCGTATAATTGTAGTGTATAAGTAACTGGTTAAAGGTGGGAAATATTCTCAATCCGGGTTAAATACAATAAAGGTGAAATAAAATATGGATTAAAGTTATAATTAACAATTGCGTAGTTTGCAAATTTTGGAATTTTTTGTTTAAAAAATAAAAAAAAAATTGTTGAGAAGAGTGGTCACGTAAAATTTATTATGTTTATCATTTAGTGTATGTGTTCAATGATTATAGATTCTCTCTTATTATTATATAATTATTTATTTGGACTTAAATTATATATTATTAGGAACACCTATATGAAAGTGTCCAGAAATTCAGTTAGTAGAATAAGGACGAAAAAGACCACTATATAAATCCCCGCACCAAATATACACCCATAATTTTTATAAATTTAAATTTATTTATTACACAAATGTATTTTACTCCTTTCCTTTTCGGTCATGATTTTACAAGTCCTATTGATCCATTGTTAAAAAATTTTTTTATAAAACGTTGTCAGTAAAATAATTCTGGGGTGGTTTTCTTACCAATCCAAGTAATGTTAGATTACGTAAATGAATAGTGTGAGGGAGAATTATTAGATTGGTTCATGGTAAAAGGTTTAACATAACTATGATTTATGTTATATATAATGGATACGAACGTATTATGGAAATTAATGTTATGGTCTTCTCCAAATGTTATTAAAAGGGATAAGTTGTGCATAACCTATATATGCTAACAAGGGAATTTTATTAATGTTTATCAGACACATTATGAGACACAATCTATTCCCTTTCTGAATCCCCTGGCTCTTTCATAATGATTTTTTAAATCACAAACTTCATTTGATCTCAAAATTTTATGGTCTCCCCAAAAAAACACACACTAAATAAACATTAAATAAAATCTTTAACTACACTATATATAGTTAGTTCTAAATTTTCTCTCCTAAATAAATATTTTATTTACCACCATTATACGTAAACTCACTCTAAATAATGGACGTATCTCTTCCACTCAAACCCTATATAACTTATCAATACAAACACGGGAATATTCATACCTCTAAATATTATAACTAACACTGAAAGTACTTCATCTTTAAAATAACGTACTTAAACAACAGATTATACACTCCTCTTATTTACATAATCCAACCCATGTGGCCTAATGCGGCGTTAAAGATAAGCTAATGGTTTTGAAATTGTCTATAATAACATCTTAATTACATAATCACTCGCTTTACTTTCGTATCCTAAATCCCAATGAGGCAGCAAAACATTCCTCCTCAGAAATTCCAAGCTCCCGGTCCCGTACTCCACTTACTGGCTCTCGTAAGTGAAATGAAGAGCCTGGACCTTTATACCCCTAATTTGAATGGATTAGGTACTAAATCCTCAGGGGATACTCAACCCATATTCTCAAAATCGACATTTCATTCCTACAACGTGTTCTGGCAACTCTTTTCTTTTTCCAAAAATTCTCCCGGTCAGCTTAATCTTTCACCTAAAATCCTAACTATACACAACCTTCCCACCCGTATAATATTGAACATTAATTAATTCTTGAAATTTACATAGTAAATTCTGATTAATCTTATCAATAACTAAATATATTTACTAGTATCTGTTTATATAGTGAGTTATATCGTCAGCATGGACTCCCCTCTTATTCTTTCCACACTTTAAACAATCTATTATCATGGATAGTATCTATATAGAAAATATCTATATTCATACATTTCACTACTCCCCCTCTTCTTTATTTACATAAGTGTTCTCGTTTAGTATATTAAAGTCGATTAATGTTGATGATATCTTTTACGTTTAGCCGTTCCTATCCCACGATACATTGAAATCCATCAATCTATAATTAATTCTTAATATATCTTCATCTAAAATAATTTACTTAATATTCTCAACTATATCCTCAACATAGTAACCCTGTGATAGAATCCTACTGTGAGTGTTTGCTGAACTTAGCGACTCAAGGTATAACTAGCACCTCTTCTGATGAGCGCTCCTGTTTAAAATGTGTGGAGTGATTGTACTTCTTCATGTCTTGTAAGTGGCTACCTTTTTTAGTTATTTTGCCTCCCTAAGCGCTAAACATATTATTACTGATAACCAATGCTTAGGCACAACCCGTTTCTTCGAGAGGAATTATTAACGTCTGTTTTTGTTCACAATTCACTTGTCTACTTTGGAATTCACAATTTTGTGAAGTATTTTTGATTTTATTTCTTTCTTCTAACATGAAATCATAGATAACATCAATCACCGAATTTTAAGTGTTGTGTATTACTCTTTTGCACTACTTCTTCTTCTTCACTATCGAGGCTTTATCGAATCTACACCCATGGTAAAAGTGTACATTCTAGAAACACGCAAATGAGTTTGCTCTTTTCTCAAGATGCTAGATTGCTGTGATTTAATTTACAAATAACCCTGATCCGTCCTACCTTTTAAAAGACTTTCCTATACCTACTACAGTTACTAGGGTATTATTATTTATCTTATTATTGGCTTTAATACCAAGATAGTGCCTTTTATAATCGGCTAAACCAGGGGAAGAATTTAATCTATTTCCTCCCTCTTTGTCTTCCTTTTCAACTATTTTCCATTTTTAAACATGCTGTATCTTTAATAACTATCATTTTCTTTCACAAGTACTTACTGCGTTTTTCTGCACATATTCATTCACTTTCTCATTAACAGAATTTTACAAAAACAGTTGTATTTGGTTGATTTACTCAATATGACAAATTTATAGTTTTTTTTATCATGTAATATCACTTTGTTGGCTGATGTTAGTCTCTGTCTTCCCTCCGAATGAAAAGAGATAATAAAAACTAAAACCCATTATCTAACACTTTAAATTTTCTCCATATTCTTACATATAATCTAAATAACCAATCCGGCAAACCCCTCCTTCAGATTACTCTCCACAAATTGTCCCTGGTGTTTTAATACTTACCAAGGTTTTTTATTACGCTTTGCCGAAATAGTGTTGTGCAACTCCCATTTTAATATATTAGAAAGACCGGAGTTATATAATTTCTCTTTTGTCTAGTGTGATGTCTTCATAATCGTGCTGTCTTTTTTGGTTTTGATGTTTGTGTCTAGATGATAAAAGTCAGTGGATGTCCTTTGTTATAATGGCATTCACAGATCAAGAGCCAATCTCCTAGGCCGCCGCTCACACGTGCTCACTTTCGTCATTCTACATGTCTTAATTTAAATCTATAATTCCGCTAGAACCTAAAAAATGCTTAAAATTCATTGCTGTACAGCGTTTCGAAGAAATTAGAGACCCATCCTAACTTCTCTAGTATCTCTTACACCCTAACATATTTGCCTTACCTGCATCTGAGACACAGAGGCTAAGAATTTATCCTGTGGAAATTTATCAGTTTTAACAGTGGTATTTATCTAATAACTTATTTCATAATTTCCGGTCTATAAGGTGATATGAGAGTTTGTGCTCCAGTATTATGTAAATCAATAAACATTACCCTGAAACTAACGTTCTCGATGAATAAAAATCTGAATCTCTCATTAACTTCTACTGTTCTGTTAGGCTATAAAATCTCATATTCTTCCTTTATATATTCTTACTACAAATATCTTGTGCTTCTGCTCCATACTTGATTCTTCCTTACCTAGAACAAGATTTTTTCACGCCTTTTATGAATATATCTTTACTACTTTACTCACAACATAGATAGAGTGAGACTGTTATATTCTTCTCATCTACATAATTAACTGATAGAGTCCTCTATTTAGTGAGACTTCAACTGTACTACAACACTGAATGGTTTTGGGGTCCTCTCATTAACCTAGATTTTAGGTGGGGAGGAAGGCCGAATCAATATTCTCAGCATTATTCATTCAAAAACGATCTGGAGCAACTATAAAAAGAACCCAACATCACAATTTCTCGGTATACGCCTATAACAATTCATTTGAAACTAACACTAGTTGTACCTTATGTTTCACCCCACTAAGTTCACTCCTTACTCTTATAAAAATACAATAACCACTTGCCGCCTTCCTTATCTAGTAGTAAATCTGATCACCACATCCTATTATTATATCTTTTATAATTTTAATACTTTTTACTATCTATCCATAAGCTCATCCTTTGCCCTTACTACGTGGTATTTTCTTGGCACTTTGATCTAGTGATACTCAGATAATGGTGAGGCCTTTAGCGTTTGACTTTCTACTATAGCTAACTATAAACTGGAATGGACTGCTTAATGTTCACTCTAGGTGAGATCACGTACTTCGACTTATATCGCCAACTAGGTGGTAGTATAGCATTGATAATCTGAGTTTTAGATAGTAGGTATTATATTAATGGAGCAAAGTGAATTTCACATTCCTTCTTTCTCATGAAACTTAAATCTTTCTTCTCACCTATCATTTATATATCCATTATTTAGGTTCGATACGTGCTTGTTTCATATTGCTACATATTCAAGGCTAGTATAGACAGTAGTACTGATTAAAATCACGAGAGTGGATAATAAAAATTCTGTACATCTCAAATATATATAATCATACTAATGTATATGGATATTAAAACGGGACTATTAAAGTAAATAAATAATCGAGTATTGCAGGGATACTCATACGATCACGATAGCCAAAATGCGGGCTATTATTTCATTCAAACGAAAAAGAGTTGCACACACTCACACGCTAAATTACACTTAATGGTTTCTAATAAAATTAATTACACTCTAACATTGAGATCAAAATACTCATTTATCTGTTAAATCATTATTCATATTGTGACATCAAAAATAAACATCACCACTCATAAACTAATATTTCTGTAAAATTCAATGATACTTGTCCATACTAATCTCTATATTTCCCGCCCACCATTATATAGATGATTCTAGATGCTAATATTTCTGTCCAAACTGAAAATATTTGATAAAAGGATCTTATATTCTATCTTTCCCACGTGAGTTTTCTCCCTTTATTATCCATACATTATTATACCATGTACGGGATTATGTCGGCCATTCTTGCCGTCACTCCTCCTCCCTCCTTCTCCTCTCAGGCCGGTCCCCTTCATGTGCTCCTTATCATTGCTCATTACCTCTCAAACGTGTCCGGTCTCGCGCTCAAAGCGGTGCATGGGCGCTCTCTGCTCCAAACTCGACCCGTGCAACGTCGCAGCGAAGGCGGGCTGGCTCTCTTGCTCGCCGGCCGGATGGCATTCCTCCGTCCGATGTGCTTTAGGAGAGGAGAGGTGTGTGTTGCTTTTCCGTGTCTAATATCCCCGCACTACTACGAACAATAATATCTTCTCTCGCTCTTCAATACATATAAAAAACACTCTTTCCCCTCAGTTTGGGAAGCACGGCTCATGTCCCCAAACCTTAAAATATCTCACGCATAAATAAATGAGAATATGAAGTTATCATGATCCTGTCTAAAAACTCTCGCCGAATATTAACATTAATCTTTGAGACATCTATATCATTAAGAATATAGCATAGAATAAGACTGATTAACTACAACTTCATCAATCATTTCTTAGATCTTTCTGGACATTCTCATTTCACATTATTCCGAGGGTCTCAGTACTCTGCTTTACGAGCGCTCGAAGAGTACTACTGGCGAAATATTACTTTATTTCCTACTTAATACTGAATTTATATGTGTATTGATTCCAGCACTTTAAGAGAAATTAACGGGAGTAAGAGAATCTTGACAGCTAAGTTGCACATTTAATTAGACATTATACCAAAAAGATCAAATATAATTGGAAACACTGTGAGGATAAATAATATATATGACATACAGCACTGTCAATTGCATATATCACTAAGCTCCCACATCTCCTTTAATGGTTTCCTCTTCCTCTTATGAGTCAATTAAATTAATGGTTCTAGAGTTTACTCTTACACTAAAACGCATTCAAATATAAATTCGGGACTGTTGTATTATGAAATGGAGCTCTCCAGAATCTTCTACTATTCCTTTATCAGTTCAAATAAGTTTAATGTGTTCCATATAGGGATTTCATCCAAGTTCATTTTCTTATCCACTTATATACATAATATTTTCACGTACATTTTTCAATTAAAATGATCTTCACTACTAACTGCAAACATATACTCTATAAAACTACTTATTCACTCATTTATGCCGATGACTCTCGATATCACAACATAAATTCCTTCATTCTTCAAAAAACTTCATTTTTCAATGTCTGACTACAATCTATACTTTTATATATGCATTATCTAGATTAATTGCCTCCCGTCTTAAATTAAATTCTGTAAAGGAATATGGATTAATTATATCATCACGACTTAAATCAAGTTGAATTAGATAAATTAATTACCACTCGGGATCTGGAATTAGATGATTCGTACTTACAAACCTTGTGAAATAAATATCAAATTTCACTTAAAACTACAACTTTCTACATATATCTTCCACTCTTCTATAAGGACCACCTTTCACTAACTTCCTATTACTCTTTTTGACGGTTAATCACTCTGTCTCTTCCTGTTTAGACTCTCATATATTTAATAAACATCTAGTCATATAATATTATACTATTATAACATAAATAACAAAAATTATTGTCTTTTTGGACCTATATATTATATACACTTATTACACAATACACGTAGTGTGCTTATAGGCTATATAGGCCTCAAAAAGAAAACTTAGGGTATAAAGTTATCTGTATTGACTGCGAAAGACTTTATTTATGTCCATCTATCTTCTCACAAAGTTGTGACTATCCAGCTATACATAGGGCTCACCCAATACCGCCCTTGTTAATAGTGATAAGTATATTGACTCTTCTATTAATTCCTAGGTAGTAGTAGGGCTATCTGGTATATTACACTCACCGGTACTTTTTAGTTGAATAGAGGTCGAGTTCATAATAGAGCTCACAAAAAGGCTTACTATAACTGTGATTCTGCTAACACTTTCTACTAATTCTCTGACCTCCATTCATATAGCTTTGCGGTGCAGTGACTGTTATGTGTATTTATTCACTCTTTTTCCTATAGTATACGCAGCGGCAGATGCTCGATAGGGAGCTTTATCACTCGCCGGTATCACCTACTAAACCTGTTAACGTCGCCTCGGGTTAGAAATATAAGGGGTGTTGTCCGCACTAATGAGTTTTTTATGTTGTATAGTAGTAGTAAACTCTCATGAGAGCATATATAGTTCGCTGCGTTAGACGTCCTCTCGTTTCACTGCCACAATCTTCTGTTGAAACATCTCTTTCCATTACTTTTCTGATTCCTGTATACTGAAATATATATCATCCCCCCACTTTAAATACCTGCGTCTGTGCTCATCTGCGTTTTTTAAATTTATATATTTAATTAGTTGTTGACTTCTTGTAGGCGTATATTATATAGGTAATTAACTCACCCCTCGTGCATAGGGCTTCTGCTCCACGTTGGAGTTAGGTATAGGTGATGACAACCTGTAAAAAAAAAAAAAAAAAAATATATATATATATATATAATATATATATATATTATAATTATACTTATAATATTATTAATTTAAATATATTATATTATATATTAATATATAATTATATATAATATATATATATATATAATATTAATTAATAATTATATTATATATAATATATAATATATTAATATTATTTTATTATATATATATATTATATATATATATAATATAAAAATTTACATTAAATATATTATGTTTTTATATATTTTTATATATTTAATTATATAATGATAATATTTTAAAATTATATTCAAATATTTATTTTTTTCAGGTCCATAAATAAAAAATTAAAATTTAAGATTTTTAAACCCATCAATGGCTCCAAGATATAGTTTCCTTCAATTATTAGGAATGATTTAACGGAACCATTTTTATATATTAAGGTAAATAATATTAATATATATATATTTTTTTTATAATCTTTCCTTTATATTATATATTTATTAAGAATTGTTTTTCCAATAATATTTTTATTATAGTTATTACTGTAAATTTCCTTTGTTTGGCGTTTACCATCCAAATCAATCATATACTTGATATATATATATATATATATATATAATATAATAAAATAATTTATATTATTTATATACAATATTATATAATATATATAAAATATAATATAATTATTAAATATATATATTAAATAATATAATAATTTAATAATAATATAAATATATATATATATATATAATAATATATATATTAATAATATAATATGTATAGTATATAATATATATAATATATATATACATATTATTAATATAATATATAAAGAATATATATATATATATATAATATATAATGTTATTAGATATATAAAGATAATTAATTAGTTATATATAATATAATAATATATAATATATTATACTTATAATATAATATAATTATTATTAATAATAGTATTTAATATAGTGTAATATTAATAAAGATAATATAAAGATAGTAGTATAATTAGATATATAAATATATTAATATAATATATATATAGTAATATATATAATTATATATAAATTTATTATATAATGATAAATATTATATCTTTTTTAAAGTGATTTTTATATTATTTTCTCATTATCTTTAATTTTAATATAAAAACTATAAATTTAAATATTTAATTTAATACATATTTATAAAAGATTTAAAGTTTTAAATGTCGCATAAAAAAATCATTTAGGTCTTTTAATTGTAAATTATAAAATTTAAATATAAATTTTAAATTATCCTCCACTTTAATAAATTGAAAATTTTTTCAGCCCGTTAAAGATTCCATTATGCTTCAAATAAAGATCTTATTTCACATAATATTTTGTTTAAAGATTTAAATAATAATACAATATTTGAAATATATAATTTAAAAGATATAAATAAATAATTAAATTTATATAATGTTTATATAAAAAAATAACTGCTAATTCTTGAAAAGCTTACAATACAATACAATAATTTTTTAAATGCTGAACATAAAATTTATACATTAATATAATTAATCAATAACATCAAGTAGCTCACATTCTCAAATAATATTTACAATAGTTAAACGAAAACACTGGCTCATATTAGGTAATCCTCGACTATTTATCTTTCCCAAAACCCATATTTTATTTTGATTAAAAATTATTTTATATAATTCTTATGGTAATTTTAAAATATACAAATATTGTCTATTTATGATTTATTTTCATTTATGTAACCTGAATAAAAATATATAGGATAATTTGGTTATTATAATTCATATTTATTATATATTTTAATATCTTATTTAATTATTATTATTATTTAATTTATGATTATTATATATATATTAATTTTATTATTTTATATTATTTATTAAATATTAATAATTTCAATTATATATGAATCATTATTTTTTAATGATTATTTATTTTTATTTTTATGAATTATTAATTATTTAGAGTTTTATAGTTTAAATATTAGATTATGACTTTTTACTTTTTCTTTTCGTTTTTTTAATATATAGAATATTTTTGTAAATAATTATCTGTTAATAATTTACCATTAGATCAAATATGATCTATATTTTTTTATATTAGTGAAAAATATATATTAAAAACCTTGTGATATTTTTATTATATTAAATTTCACACTTTTAGTCAAATTTAGTGAAAAGTTAAATGGCGTTATCCAGTGACGGTTAAGGCAGTTTATATCTCCAGTATCGATCTCTCAGCAACTTTATTTCCCATTTTCTTGAGCATATTTCTTCATTAATTTTGTTGATAAAGATGATATTATCGACTCAAGTACTTGGCTCATTTTTTGAATAAGTTTTCGTTTTCACGAACATCATATATTATATTAACTATATTAGTTAATTAGTTGTATCATTTATTTTTCCGAAGCCTCTAACCCTGCCATAAGTTCCACCCAGTAATTTAATATACCCTGTTCAACGTATGTTGTTTCATAATGGTTGCAGGTTCACTCATTAGTTGCAAATTCTATAATAACTTGGATCAACTAGCTTTTACATGATTTAAGGTGCTACACCTCACAAATTGTGAAACCCTTTATACTTAACTATTTGGGTATAAGTATATGACCGTAAATATTATTAAGTTAATACATAAAAAAATGATAGGAATTAGACATTATGGTCTTGTCATTAAACAAACCTATAATTGAAGTAAAAGAATATATATATAGATAAGACCAGACGTTTGTCATCCGTTAAAATATATTTTTTAAGATAAAAAGCCAAAATATACTTCAAAATACTAAAAAAAAAACTTAATATGCCTCGTGGTACTACAAAATTTACTCAAAAAATTTTACATCTGAGAAATAAATTTGAACAGGATAGATTTATCACAGTGGTAATTATATTATTCAGCAAAGATAAATTTAATTAAACAAATTGAAACATTTATGATTTCTATGTAAATATAATATCATATTATCTCTATTATATATAACAAGACATCAAAATTTTAGTTTTGACATTATCTAAACGGAAAGAATTTATACACAGCTACTAAATTTTTACATTACTAATTAATGTATTTAACCTCAAATAATAATTTGAAAGCAACCTTTTACTTAATATTAATTATTTACTAATTATATAAATTTAAAATATTAAATTCATTAAATTTTATCCTTTAAAGAATATAAAATGAAGATTAAATTTTATTGCAAATTTGTATTTAATTAATAAAAGGACCACTATCACTGTTTGAGAAGGTTTGAGAATCTTCCATTGAATTATAAGTTTGTTTATAAATATTTTGTATTATTACATGGCTTTATAGTATAATTTCATTTATTATTATATTTTAATAAATTCATAGTTGATAATTTGGTAATGATGTTTGTGTCTAGATATCGTATAATTAAAAAATTTATTAATTATAAAATATTAAATTATTTAATAATATATTTGTGTTTAATTAAGTAATTTAATTATAGAGAGTAAAATATGTCTCTCCCTTTTATAAAATAGGGTGATTTTTTTTTATTAGATGGTCTATGGTTTCTGTACTGAAGTGAAAGAATCTATGATATGAATAAATAGTAAATATATGTTTTTTCTTTTTTTATTTTTTAGTTCAAAATTATCAAGTAAAATTTAACGAGTAATCTTTCTCATTATTAGTTATATATATATATATATATATATAGTATATATTATATAATAATATATGTATATTATAATATTAATATATAATATATATTATAATACAATATATATATATTAATATATAATAATATTATATATATATATATTATATATATATATAAATATAATAATAATATATATTTACTAATATTATATATATATATATATATATATATATTACACGATACTTATTCATGTATTTAACCGTCAACAACTATTTGTACCAAATCACCAAGCCCCTTAATGGGGATAACCCTTACCCTTATTTTTAGGATGATATCCACAAGATTTTGTGACCCTACCCGTTAGATCACGAGTGAGGTTATTCCATTCCAGTATAGGTCAAGGAAAGGTACACACTTGGGTATAGTACACTTAAAATAGTAGGTAGTAAGTTCAAATACTTAGGTCGGGAATATAATATAATAATATACCTAGATCAATTATTGTATAATATAAATATATTATATAATATTAATATTATTATATATATATATATAATATATATAAAAATATATATAATATATATTATTATAATCTTATATCCATCATCAAATCTATCATCATCTCTACATTCTGTCTCTAACCAATTTAACTGGGAGGTAGAAGGTCATAACCGAAGCGATTGCACTGGAAAACAGAAAAGTAAAAGTAGAATATAACGCAAGTTACGTAAAAGAATAAGTAAATTATTTATTGTAATATATATAATGATACACATAATTATCGAGGATGTATTGACCTGATATATTATTTATACTAATCTAATAAATTAATAACTATTAATAGAGTAATATATATTATACATACACAGTACCTATCAAATATATATCTTACTATACTAACTATTAATACTCATAAGATATCATAAACACTATCCACATTTATTAATAAGTATCATGCTAGGCTACCCATATGTAATTAATAATATATATAATATATAATTAATATTTAATATATTCTGATTGAAGTTGAGATATATTGTATATTTATATGATGTTTTATACATTTTCAGTAATAGATGCTACAATTTGTATTTCTAGGATAGGATATTTATCTTAGAATCTATAATATAACTATAAAATTAATAATTATACTTAAATTACATTGTATATTTAGTACTATTAATACTAATATGCTATATAATTCATTAAGCTGTGTTTGCCATATATATTATAAAATGATTTAAATGTAAATTGAATTCATTATCTATAATATATATATACTTGATAATTCAGTAATATTATAGTCTTATGATAGCACTGAATACCTATAGCGTAACTAAACATATTACGTTAATATCATCTATTATAAGCCTAGTATATATTGTAATCTTATAATTATATAAATATGTCGCCACCATCCTTAATACCTATATATATATTGATTCCCACATATGAAATATTGATCAAATAAGTTCCCTATATCTATAGTATAGCTGTTGGTATTGACTGTATGCCATAAACTTTCTCACGAGCTTGTGTTATTGTTGTTTTACACGCCTGTGATACGTTAAGGATGCGCAATATCTATTCGATAAGAATTCTATTGAGCAGTCGACCGTACTAATACATGACGGGACTCTCAAGCGCCACTTACCCTTCTTTCATAAATGGACGTTTCTTGCCGATTAAATTGACTACCGTCAATTTAATAAACATCCAAAATGCAGACATGGAACTTGGACTGAATTGAACTAATTTTTATGTGAGCTATTATATAAAATGACGCTATGTATTGAACAAAATTAAAAGTGTGAGTACGATCATTATAATATGGTTAGTAATCTTTATGGACCTCTTTTAATAGAGGTATAATAAATGTCTTAAAATATTTAGAATATAATGCTTAATGACCCTTTATCTTAATATATAATGTTAATACTAATTTTATTGTAAAAAATAAATTACTAAATCATATCAAAATTGAGATTAACAGTCACTAATTAGTGAGCGTTAAGGACTTATATAATATATAGCTGACAGGGTAGGCAGTATATAATACTAATATAGATATACTACATATATACTTATATATATATAGGGGGCACTTGCTCACCCCCCCCTCACCTAAATTCTATTGTAGCGAAATAAAAATTGATATGAACTCCTTAATCGTGTTTAGTACCAGACTAGACGTTTTTTAATAGGGTATGGATTTTATTTAGTAAAATAAAACCTATGTAGTGAAAAATAATATACACAACGAGTAATAATTCGAAGTTAGTAGAATTAAATCCTATACTAAGCGGTATAAACTATATCTCAGATAATCTTTGATCTTTACCTCTAAAAGTGACTGTTAATGTGCTTTCGTTTTACTTCATTATTGATATATATATATAAATATATATACTGCTTATAAAGTGTGCAACTGAGCTTGTGGCTTTTGGTATACTAGTCTTTATTCCTTGACGATGCATTGCTGCGAGGCTATGAGACTTCGTCAGGATGTCAATGTTTATATATTTGTGCAGGCTATGCGCAAAGCTTGATTTATAATATACAATCTCTCGGAAAAAGTACGTACCCGCTATTATGTTAATATTTCCATGATCGGCAGACAACACCATTATAAAAAACAGTCTCGCCAATGAAATACAAAGAAATAGATTACTCGCCCAAGTATGGGTGAATAAGATCCATTAAATAAAATATATTTGCTCAGCTATATATACACCCATATAATTTGAGCTATCATATACTATCATATACTTATATATAATATATATATTAGTTACCCCCATATAATCTTTGTGTATCATATGCTATATATATATAGATATACCTTATTATAAATAATGCATATATACTATAAGAATATATATTAGAATCATACTACATATACATAATATACGTATATATATATATAATCTACTAATATACTACTCATCAACCTATTCTTTCTCACCCCTAAATGAAATCCTTGCCATATCGCCCATGTTATACTAAGAGTTATTATAACAGTTATCATTTGTATAGTAAATAACTATATATAATGTGTATAAGTATTATTTAGTAAAAAATAAATTGATAAATCTTGTAATACTATATAACACTCACCGAGAGTAATATACGTTATATTACATGGAGCCCACTCAAATGATCTGTAATGACCTAACTCATCAATCCACTCACCCTATAATTAACTACTATATATAATGAGACACTACTATAAATTAGACTATGTTCTAATTGTATAAGGTGCGTTTATAAACAGCTTTTAGAATAATGCGTGTAATATATATAATACCATATACCCTACTAGTTATTTATACAATAATTTTGATTTTTTGAGTTATATTGGACATTATCGGATATATTATTACAACTGATTGAGTTATTTTACGTCTTCTATTAGTAAAATAATTAATATAATATTCATATATAGTACAATATACCAACACAAATATTTTATCTTTATATACAGTTTTTCTATAATAATTGTAACTTATCAAGTTATTATAATAACATATTAAGAACTGTTATGTTTTTGTGTGGTTGTATGAAGTGAACTCATAACCTATATAATAGATCATACTATATATTATTATTAAAGTTTTATCTGACATCTAGATTAATAAAAACAAATATATTCATATTTCCTAAAATGAATAAAGATATATAGCCAGTGAAAGAGCTAAAGATAATTAGTCTAAATCCATTCTGACTAGTTTAGAAGGTGCAGATTTATTTTGTAAGGGATAATAAATGAGTACATCCGTAATATTTATAAAAAGAATATCGCTATACTAAAGATAATTTAAATAATTATCTCGTAATATCTCTTCTGAATAATGAATAATAAATATAATATCAATTAATAAATAATTATTAATAATTTAATAAATAATATATATAATAATTAAATATAATAATAATATAATATTATAAATATTACATAATAATAATAAATTAAATAATAGTAATATAATATAATATAAGAATATATTAATAATAATAATATATTATTATATAAATATTAATAAATAATTATAAATAAAGAATAATATAAATAATAATAATAATTAATATAATAATTATATTAATTAATAATAAGTTTTATATAAATAAATAAATAAATTAATAATAATTATTAAATTAAATAATTATAATACTATAATAAGAATATAATATAATTATATAATAAATTAATATATTAATTATATATATCACAATTAATAATATTTAATAATTATTAACCACTTTAATTAATAAAATATATATATATAATAATAACTTATATTAATTATAATTAATACTTAAATAATATTATTATTTTAAATTAAATTAGTTTAAAATAAATATTAAAGAACAATTGAAATATATATAAAAACACCACGTTTATATATATCTAAAATAATAGTAACCCCCACAAACCAAGCACCATAATCTACCCCGGCAAAAAGTATAATAATCACCTACTAACATCACCATACAAATCCAATACCTAATACCCATACTAACCCAACACACACTAAATAACAATCACACGTACAATATATTGAATTATTTATTTTATAGATATATTATTATATAATACATGTATATTATATAAATATATATTAAATATATATAAATAATATAATATAATATATTATATTATTATATATAATAATAATAATATATATATTATATATATTATATAATATAATATATATATATATATATATATATAATATATATTATTATAATAATTATATTAATATATTATAATATTATATATATAATTATATATATATATAATATAAAATATAGAAATAAATATACATATATAAAATATATATATATATACTAGTATAATATAATATATATTAAAAATATAATAATTAATATTAATAGATTTATAGGATATATGAAATATTATATATAATATATAATAACTATATATATATATATATATATAATATATATATATAGAATAATTATAGAAAGTTAATATTCATCATATATATATATATAGAGCTATACAGATATTACTATAACAATATATATATTAATATAATATATATAACTATATCTATATTATAATATATATATATAATATATAATATATATATATAATTAATAAATTTATGTAATTAATAATAAAATTATGCTTCAAGTTTACAATTAACTATACGTAGTAACTAATTTATCTACACGTTCATCCCCGTCCCTTAAACCAAAATTACCTTAATCCATCATATTTATAAGAAACCATATATAATAATATCTTAACCATTTAATATTCTTATATAATATATATTATGGTCTGGAATCTTATTAGCGATAATTATCTACATCATTAATAACCATATTAATTAAAAAATTCTAGTAAATTCTGGTTGAACCATTTTAATTATATTATTATTCTAATATTTATATTTAATTAATTTATTTAATTAATATATATAATTATTATAAATTTAATTATATTAATTTAATTTAATTATTATATATATATTCATTATATAATTATTAATTATTATATTATTACATATTAATTATTATTATTCATTATATTTATATATATATTATAATGGTTAGTTATTATAATTTTTATAATTCTCTTTATTATTATTTGTATATTCTTTTATAATCTTTAATTAATTTCTTAAAATAAATAAATTATTATACACTAATATAATAACCTTTTAATTATTTTACTATTTATTGAAAAATGAATCATCATTCTTATGCATAATAGTTGAAGAATAATAAATTAGTTGAAGCAAAGTATTCATTTTATATTATTTAATTATTTTATAATTATTCTTTATTATATGACAATTTAATTATATTATTTATACTATTATATATTATATAATATTATTAATTAATTATTATTAATTATTTATTATATATATAATTATTATATTATATATTTAATTATTTTATATTATTATTAATTTATAATATATAATTTCTATATTATTTTTATTTAATATTATTATTATTATTATTTATATTATATATATATATATATATTATATTAATTAATTATTAATTATTTATATTAAATTATTGATAATATATATATTAATTATTATATTATTATTAATATTATAGATATAATTATATATATAATTATATATATTAATCTTTTAATTATTACATATAATAAAATTTAAATATTTGTTAAATGAATCAAAATTAATTAATATTTATATTTAATTAATTATTATATATATTTTTAATTATTATTATTTTTTATTAATTTTAGTATTAATTATTATAATTATTAATCTCATAATGTGATTATTTTTAATAATAATTTTCCATCGAGAGTTTTTCGGCTGCAGCGTTAAATATCTAATATTATCTCGAATTATTTTCATATTTATTATTTAATTAAATATATTATATTAATTATATTATTATTTAAATTGATTTATAATACTGATTATTATTTAAGAAATCTTTACACATAATTATAATATATTTAATTTGTAAATTATTAATTTTATTTATTTAATTAATTAATTATTAATTTATCATTAATCTTATTATTTTAAATATTAATAAATTATATTATAATAAATTATTAATAATATCTTTGTATTATATTAATTTATTATTATTAATTATTTTATATATATTATTATTAATTTATTTATATTTTAATTATTGTTTTCACTATCTTTTAATTATTAATTATTTACATTTACAAATATATATTAAACCTAATATAATTTAATATTTAAATAACTTCTCATTTTTCTATTTGTTATGTATTATATATATTATTTATAATTTAATAATTATTATATATTATATATTATAATTAATATTATTTAATTATTATTATTATATTTATTTAATTATTATAATTTAATATATATAGTAAAGTATTATTAATTATATAAATAATTTATGATTATAATATTTATTATTATTTAATTATTATTATTAATTATTAATATATTATATATTAATTTATAATTATTATGTTAATTAATAATATTATTAATTTTATATTTAATTTAATGATTTATAATTATAATTATTTAATTATAAATTATTATTGTTATTATTATTAAATTATTTATTATTATTATTTACATATTATCATTTTATGTTACTTTAATGTATTGTTATTGGGCTATTTAGATAAAATAAAAATTTCATTAATTCAGTTAAAAAGTGTCTAAAAAATCTGCGGAGTATTTTATAATAATTATAATAATTTAACAATTATATTTTATGTAATATTAAATAATATATATAAATTTGGAATTAATATTTATTATAAGATTATAATTATATGAATATGATATGTGACCTACTCTCCAAACTCAGTTTGAAGTTTTTACTTCTGATAATAGTTTATCCTAATAACTAAAAATTAATAAAATAAATAAAGTTTATAAATAATATTATAGAATAGTGTCATCTTAAAAATAAAGTAAACATATTAATAAATAATCTAAAAATAATTAAAATTGATAAATAATAATATATCATCAATTAAGATATAGTAAATAAATAAATAAAATTATAGCTAATTTTAACAATTTTAGTTTTTAACTTTTGAAAATAATATATTCTGGTATGGCGATGATATGTTTGACATTTGAAATAACATTAAAAGATATAGCAAAGATTAAAGAGTAATAATGTGAAAATAATTGAAATTAAAGTTAGAAAAACGTCAGAAAAGATAACTATAAATAATAAACTAATTAATGTTATTTGTGAAGAAGAAAGAAGGAAATAAGAGGACCAAGATAGTAATAGTATAGAAATGAAAAGTATAATTGATTTTGAATAAATAAAATAAGGAGCTATCATAATTTATTAATTTATACATGAAACAGATTTTTTAGCCGTCACTCTTATAAAAATAGATAGTATTTAAATATCAAATAAAAAATAATAAAATATTTGAACTATACAACTTTGCACTGTTTCACCTCTGCATAGATAAATGAAAGGTCTTAATTATATATATCTTAAATAATATATATATAATATATATTTCTTTTTAATATATTAAATATATCATATCAAGGGACTATATTACTTATATATTATTTATATTATTAGATATAGAGCTACTATATTATACTACACTAAGATAAGGATAGGATATATAAACAATAATAAAAGTAAGGAAATAAATAATTATAATGCATATAATGATGTACTTATTGCATACAAATAATTTCCCTTCATAATTGAAATTCTACAAACAGTAAAATAAAAATGCAACCAGTTATATGGGAAAATTAAAAGTGAGTGATTGATATTCGAACGTGGGTATAAATAAAGAGAAAATAAGAGAAATATAATAATTATTATAATATGATATTAGATGTGATAGACGTACATGTGTATATGAATTAACGAAGAGGAAGGAAAAGATAAATATATTTATAAAGATTAAACTAATATTGATCATTGATGCAAGATAATAGAATAGATAGATAGCGATAGATTACCTAAAACAAAGCGGACAGACACATAGCTATAAACAGACATCTAATGTTTCGAATCGTGGTGAAATATCCATTAGATCAGAGAGAGAGAGAGGAGATAGAATCAGATCGAATAGAAAAGAGAAGAGATGAGGGATAAATGGTGGAAATCACAGACGGACTACTATAGAAATAGATGAATCAGAATGAAAATAAGAGAGATGGATGGAGACCGAAAGAAGGTAAGGTAACCGGTGATGGTGGGTAGGAAGAAGAGAGGAAGGAGGAATGAGAACAGAGGAGTGGAAGAAGAGGAAGTGATGTCGAGAAGAGTATATGACAGCCAGACGAACGACCATGAAGAGAGAGAGAGAGAGAAGGGAGAGAGAAAGACGTAGACCGAAGAGAAGAGGGAGAGAATTAAGAGTAGAGAATGAGAAGAATGAGTAGAGATATAGAAGATATGAGATAATGGAAGTGAAATGGAAAATAGGAGAGAGAGATAGAGAGATGAGGAGAAGAAGAGAGAGAGAGAGGAGAGAGAGAGAGAGAGAGAGAGCTTGCTTGGGGTGATTGCTGCCGGAATGAAGATTAAACACATTACTAAAATCCTTTTCTGAATGAAACCGTTACTGCTGGCGTGGAATGAAAATGCGACGCAATTAAAATTATTGACTTTCCTTGAGAAATACTTTCTTTTACGCAAATTTAACTCGGATTCTTAAATGAAATAACAATAATATATAAAGTGTATGTAGAATAAGTAGAGCTTGTTTTGAAATTAAATTTCACCATCACTGTAACTAAAGGAAAATAAAAAAAATATTAAAACAAAAGTTTGGAAGATAATTTTTATTAATCTACTTTTATTTTTAAGATGTAAATTATTTTACGTATTCGTATATTAAAGTGTTAAAGATTTAATCAATCGATACATTATTTCTACATTTTTTATTTGCTAGCATTAATTTACGATCTCAAATTTCTTCATTATAAAAATATAGGAAAACTCTATGTTGAATAATGGAACTTTTCCTCCTTAGTTTTTCATTTCCAAGTTTTAATTTAAATGCTCTTGTGATCGCCTTAATTTATTATTAATTTAATTTTATTTTCTAATTAAATGCCTTTGTCCTGGTATAAATTTTTTTTAAAAATAATTATAACGAATTCAGTTAGAAACATAAGCAGCGTAATCATCATTTGGAATCTTAAGATAAGTTTTTAGTGTCTTTTTAACTTTTTACGTTTATCATATTTACTATATATACTATATACATATTCACTGTCGTGTACTTTTATTTTGAAAGTTTTAATGTAGATTAATAGTATCTATTTTGGTATTCTTAAATTTGGGTAGGTGTGCGAGTGCGTGTGTATTTTTAACTTTTTAGATTTTACATATTTACCGAACATTTTAACTTAGCCTCTCCTTTCCATTTTTTATAAACACAAGTTATCATAAATTTTATTTTTAAAGTTTTAATGCGAGTCTCTAGCATTTTAAAAAAATATTATTTGTGTGTGTGTGTACGTAAATTTTTCTGTGTTTGCGGGCACTTGATTGTATGAATGACAAGACAAGATAAACCTGGGGATGGGGGCGTGGTCGGGGCTCTGTATTGACTTTGCCAAAGTCCGTCGCCTAAACGCTAACTCCGTATCTGCGGTGTACTACCTTTCTAACTCTCATCCTAACCTCTTACTCCTGTCTGAGATCCCTCTACCCAGGGAGTCTTTCTCTAATAAACTTAATATCTCAAACTACAATTTTTATTCACAATTTCCGCCTCATAGGCTTAGGGTCTTTCTCCCTACTACTATCATTATCTTGTGTTTCTGCTACTGCTCTCCTAATGGAACAGATTTCCCGGCCCTTTTTAAATATCTTACTACCTCTCACGAGATTGTTACTTGTTCTCATCCAACCTACACCACACTGAGTGATTGGGCTCCTCCCATATTTATACAGTTGGGAAGGAGGAATGACATTCCGTATTCTCAACTATTTGAACAGTTAATTAAGGAACCTGCACACATCCCAGATCGTCCTAACCGATTCTTCAACACTCTTGACCTTCTCTCTACAAATACACTATTTTCCCCCCTATCGGTAACTCACACCACAATCTTGTAGCTGTTAATTATAACACTTTCTCTCCTGCAGCTCCACCTTGCCCTAAACGTACTTTCTGGCCCTTTAATCGGGCAAGTTGTAGGGGGCATTGCGTCGCTTCTTTGCTATCTACCCTCGGTACGAATCCTGTTTTGACTCGAAGAATGTTTCGGTGACTGGAGAAAAAGTAGGAGCCATAATCTTCTAGGGAATGAGCAGGTTCATTCCATCTCCTACTAAATCTTTTTCTCCTAATAATCCGTGGTTTGATGTCACCTGCTCTCGTGCTCTTCAGATAAGAGACAATGCTTATCGAAAATGGAAAAACTCTCCTCCTACTATCGCTCTTGCTAATTTTCGTTCAACTCAGAATCGTTGCATGGATATTATTCGTGAGGTTAAGTGTTCAATCAACAAAAGGAATTCGTTGGCCTCCTTGGGTCTCTTACTGATAAAAATTTCTGGTCCCTTTCCAAAAATATCCCTAACAACTTCCGTAAATCTGCCTTTCCTCTTCTTATTCGCTCTGACGGATCTGTAAATATATATATATATATAAATGCTAATCTCTACGGCCTCCTTTTCTCATCTAATTCAACCCAGGACGATTCTCCTCTCAGGTGTTCCATGGCTCCGCCTGTGATTATTAATAATCAGGTGAATGGGATCCGGAGTTCTTTGAAAGTTAGGAAGGATAGTGGCCCGGACAGCGTTCATGCCCGTGTTCTGAGGGAGTGTGCTCCCAAGCTGACGCCTGTCCTCGTTCGTCTCTACTCTCTATGCCTAAATTCTAACACTTCCATCAGTGCTGGAAGCGCTCATATGTTCAGCTGATAGCAAAAAAGGGTGGCCACTCTGATCCTTCTAACTATCGTTTTATAGTTTTCACTTGTATTCTACCTAAAATCTTGGAAGCTCTCCTCAACTCTCATTTCTTGGATCATTTGAAATCTCATTCTCTTCTTTCAGATCGCCAGTATGGGTTTCGACGTTCGAGGTCAACTGATGACATTCTTTCCTATGACATTGATTTATGGTATCCTCTCCTTATGGACTATGGTGAGTCGTGTGCGGTGGCGCTTGACATATCCAAACCTTTGACCGGGCATGGCATGTGTCACTACTCCCTAAGCTTCCTTCCTTTGAGTTTCCTCCTTTTCTTTGCTCACCTATGTCTTGTTTTTTCTCAGATCGTTCCATATTGGCACTTATTGATGGAGCGACCTCTTCTTCCTTTCCTGTAAATTGCGGAGTTTAGCAAGATTCTGTTTTATTTCCAACTTTATTCTTACTAATCATTAACGATCTTCCTAGCTGCTCATCTATCTCTATTTATTCTTATGCCGGCGCCTCAACTCTCCATTCTTCCACACATTTCAAATCTGCTCCTTCTTTCGCATCTAGAGTTGCTTCTCGCCTTCAGCTTTCCGATTCTAATCTTGCTGATCTGGATGGGGTTTCCCGGTTGGGTCACCTCAGCTTTGTGAAAGTTCAACTCTTTAAAAACTCTACTTCTTCAAATGTCAGTCTCAAAAAAACCTTCCAACTTTACTATCTTTTTCGACGGCTCTGATATCTTACATGTGGATAACATAAACATTCTTGGTCTGAACATAAAAATAAACTCTCTTGGAAACCTCGCATCACAACGATTGCTAAGGTGCCCCCAAAAATTGGGGAGTTCTGTTCAGGTTGCTTGAATTTTTTCTTCCGAACAGTTACTCCAATTATATAAGAGGCTTATCCGCCCCTGTATGGAGTACTGTTCTCACCGTTTCAGTTCCACCCTTCTTTTGGATAGAGTTGAGTCTAAAGCTAAAAGATTAATGACCTATTCCCTACTTTCTAATTCCCTTGACCCTCTATCTCAGCGACGTGACATTGGTGCTCTATCTCTTTACTACCATAATACAGGTACTACAACGGCAGGAGGTCGAGTGAGTTGACCTCTTGTATTCCACCACCAATGCGTCGACCTCGTAGCACAAGGGGTGCCCTGCTTTCTCAAGAATTCTGTGTCAATATTGGGAACTGCAGACTTGTTCGTTGTGGTGCTTACTTCTTTCCAGCCACCT
>JABUQX010127398.1:10000-12500 GCA_015478945.1 Trachelipus rathkii | reverse complement strand
CCAACACCCCCCGCGGCCGTCGCCGTACGTACCAACATTGTGTGTTTGCAGCGCCGAACCTCCGAACCCTACTGCGAGACCCCTTGGCCGAACCTGGCCTTACACTCTATTAACCTATGGTTCTGGATGAACTCCACCATGTTAATGGCATTGTCCAATAAAGTGTCTTCCCGTTTTTCAACCTTTTCTACCCTTTCTTTGCCACGTACCCTTGTGGTGCGTTAATTTTGACGAGTATATATATATATATATATATATATATATATATATATATATATATATATATATATATATATATATATATATATATATATATATATATATATTATAAATATATCAGGGTTAGTAAAAAACAAGGGGTGGTCCAAAAAAATCAGGCCAGTGGGAAAAAAAACAAAACGATCAATAATTGAATTGCTTTTTTTTTTAAATAATAATATCATTTCAGTATTATTCTACAAATATATTAATAAATAGGTATAAAATTTACAAACTAAATATTTATTTTGGTAACAATCATTGTCCATTTCCCACTGCTGAATGTATGTAATTTCATTGGGGAAACTTGTAATAGTTTTTGAACTGCTAGCAAAGCAATATTTGGAAAAGCAATTAATTAAGCATAAAGTAATTAAGTAATATATTTAAATTTATATTATTTAAGCTTCGAACATTGTGACTGCTCTAATCTGAGTCTCTAGGAAGTTAGGAAGTTAGCTCCCTATAGTAGCTGTAACCTAGAAACTATGTGGTTGGTTTCATTGTCAAACATGATGGGACTGATTGTCAAAAGCTTGCTAACGGGCAACAGTACTATTTAAAATTCAGAGCTTGCTGTCAGTTACAGCCCCTCAAGTTAAACTTGGACTGTAAGTCTGTAACTGACTTGATATTCATTCAGTCAAAAGAACTAAACTTAATGTCAAACTAATCAGTAAATTTATCATTTAGACCAATTGACTGAAATCACTAAAGTAATTTTCCACTCAGGCTCATATTTTTCTCTTAACTTCTATTGAGGATAATTCAAAAATTAAAAAATTAAATAATTTAGGTAATATAATCAAATTATAATTTACATTTATATTTACATTAATAAATACTGAAAAGTAATAACTCAAAATGTCTATTGGAAGAAGATGAAAAAAGATTTGGAGTAGCAAAAAGTTAGTGAGGTTGAAGGAAAGATAAACAAAGTATGTTGTCATCACCTGTAAGTTGTTGATTATCTCAAAACAGCTGAGTGGGACACGGATCTCAAAAGGCTCAATAGACTAGGAATTTCGAGTAACCGGGATGCAATGTGCAAAGTGAGCTTTCACCTGCTGAAAAAGAAATTCTTCATATTATCAATTTAGAAATCTTGCTCTCCAGCATCTACTTATCTGTCAGCCATGAGTAAATCAAATTGTCATATTACTGATGTAAGTGACACAAGTTTTATATTACTGATGTAAGTAACACAAGTTTAATAATGTTCACATCTCCAGTTCCATCAGTCTTCTAAAGTATTATCATTATCATTATCATTATTATTATTATTATTATTATTATTTTTATTATTATTATTATTATTAATTATTATTATTTTTATTATTATTATTATTATTATTATTATTATTATTATTATTTATTATTATTATTATTATTATTATTATTATTATTATTATTATTATTATTATTATTATTATTATTATTATTATTATTATTATTATTATTATTATATTATTATTATTATTATTATTATTATTAGTATTATTATTATTATTATTATTATTATTATTATTATTATTATTATTATTATTATTATTATTATTATTATTATTATTATTATTATTATTATTATTATTATTATTATTGTTATTATTATTATTATTATTATTATTATTATTATTATTATTATTATTATTATTATTATTATTATTATTATTATTATTATTATTATTATTATTATTATTATTATTATTATTATTATTATTATTATTATTATTATTATTATTATCTTTTCAGAGTTATGTAAAAATACATTAGAATAATTTTCTAAATTAGTGTTACAAGTGTTTATATATTTTAACATATAATAGCTATTTTAAATTTAAATTATTTATAAAGAATCCAAATTTAAATTTAAATTGAAAAAAAAAAAACAATCTCAAATACATTTGAATTTAAATTTTACAATTAAAACAATAAATAATTAAATACCGAGCTTTTAAATTGAATTCATTAATATTCATTTATCTTTTAAAAAAACTGAAATAATTTTAATTCAAATTTTGAAGAAAAAAAAAAAAATAAATAAAAAATAAATCTTTTTCTATCTTTATTTCTTGAAGAAGATTTTTGAATGCGAAAAAATGTCACCTTTAAAAAATGTCATTATGACGCCTTCAATAAACATTGGTTGGAACTCAAGTATATTTTTATGTTGAATAGAAATGCATTCTCTTAGACAACGATGTTTAGAATTTGAAAACATGCTTATATATATATATATGTA
>JABUQX010127398.1:0-2500 GCA_015478945.1 Trachelipus rathkii | reverse complement strand
TATATATATATATATATATATATATATATATATATTTCGATATCAAAGACAAGAAAGGCATCAAAATACTATAGATATATATATATATATATATATATATATATATATATATATATATATATATATATATATATATATATATACATAAATATATATAAGTTTCTTAACTTGATACCTCCCGATATATCGATACCGATATATATATATATATATATAGTATATATATATATATATATATGAAGAAGATAGTAGTATATATATATATATATATATATATATATATATATATATATATATATATATATATATATATATATATATAATGTGTGTATCTAAACAAACTTTATTCTAATCTAAATTTAAAATATGTACAGTACACATCATCTCTATAGATGGATCGTCACTGTCAAATGTAGGACCCAGACCCAACCTAGATTGATTGTTGTTGCCGTAAACCCAGACCTATGCCTAACCAAACTTTGTCCCAACCTATGACTTAAAAGCCGTAATAGTACGACCTATTTAGACGGATCGTCGTTGTTGTGGACCCAGACCTAACATAGATTGATTGTCCCGTCGTAGACCTAGGACCTAACTCCAGATTGATCGTCATTGCCGTAGGACCTTGACCTAACCTAGATGGATTGTCATTGCCGTAAACGTAGACCTAAGCTAGATAATTAAAAGCGCATCACTGTAGGATATTCTAATATTGGAAAAAAATAATATTTTGCAGAAACAGTATACTTGGAGCCACAATGTTTACTATTAACATAAAAATAAAACTTTCCTCCTATTTTCGTAATTTCAATTCTTTCTTACACTTTTCACAAACCTTTTTATCTACTATGAAACAAAATCTTGTAAGAATGCTAAAACTATAAAATCGCCTGTAATTTCACTTCATTCTTACACTTTTCACAAACTTTTTTATCTACTATGAAACAAAATCTTGCAAGAATGCTAAAACTATAAAATCATTTTCACAAAGTTGAAATAATTTTTTTAAAATAGGAACACAAATTATGTGAACCTCACGCTTCAGACTTTAAAAATTAATGCCGTTTCCTATTTATATATAAATATTTTCCTTTGAAATGTTCCAATAATGCCCATAAGGAATATAAGCCATGTTAAAAAATCTATTTTATTCCCAAATGGGTTTCCTCGATATTTGTAACTTAAATATCGATAAATATCGATTTGAGGTCAGAAAGAATCTTAAGTTTATCCATATATATATATATATATATATATATATATATATATATATATATATATATATATATATATATATATATATATATATATATATATATATATATATATATATATATATATATATATATATATAGTCTTTATATAGTATATATATACAGCAGGGTTAGCAGTTAGTATATATATATATATATATATGTTGTTAAAGAAAGAGTAGCAGTTGCTATATATGTATATATATGTAGATAGAAAGAATATATATATATATATATATATATATATATATATATATATATATATATATATATATACAAACATATATATATATATATATATATATATATATATATATATATATATATATATATATATATATATATATATATATATATATATATATATATATATATATATTATCACTCAAAAAATAGAGACTTGAAAACTTGAGAAAAGAAACCAGTTTTCAAAACAAATAGCAATACAACATGCTATGGAAGAACCACGTTTCACCTACTTTATAAAGAAAAAATGTTGTGAATAAGGACAAAATAATGTTGTGAATACGATTTGTCGATGGCATTTTAGACATTTTTAAATGGATTTGGGTTTAGTCGTGCGGGCTAGTTTGAAAGATAAAGATTTCAAGATTAACCAACTGGACCCTCATCAAATGTAGTATTCGATAATTCGAACCAAAATGGCAGAAAATAGAAAAGGCTGAAGCATATGGCAACACCTGGGAAGGACAAATACCCAATGAAAGGAAAGAACAGCCAATCACCACATCTAGCAAAGTTCATATATATATATATATATATATATTATGGTATATATATATATATAGAGCATATATATATATAAAGATATATATAAAATATATATATATATATATATATATATATATATATATATATATATATATATAAGAGTAAGTTATACGTTGTTGTGTTAAATATATATATTCTATATCAGAATTCCTATAAAAAAGAACATATTCTATTTATTCTATTTCTTTTTCAGAAAAGATTCTAAGGTTTATTTAATACTGTAATCCTTTATCAAAAGAAAAGTTTATATAGAGATAAAATAGATTCTTTCTTTCTGTGAAGATTTGAAGGACGAAGATCTTTTTGCTCACCTTCACATTCGAAAAAGTTTGAAAATAAGCTTATATAAATGAACAAATTTATAATATCTCTTCCTCATTAAAATAATCAGCTACTACTATTAATGGCTGCTACTACTACTACTACTACTGCTACTACTACTACTACTACTACCA
>JABUQX010127397.1:12500-19193 GCA_015478945.1 Trachelipus rathkii | reverse complement strand
ATTTTTTTTTCATATTTTTTTTTTTTGTACAAATAAAAAAAATTAAATTTTCTCCGTTCTCGCAAAAGTGACTCGATTCTCGGTGGGGTTCTTAGCTCATATAAAAATTTATTTTTTGGTTAAAAATATACTACTATAATCCTATTTTGAGTAGAAAACGAAAAATCAAATATTAAATAATAATAAAATATACTTTTTCATGCCATTAACGGTATTTTCATAAGATGAGCTTTAGCTTTTAGGTCTTCAGATATACATTAGTTGGTGATTTGGATAACTCAAATAAATTATGATTTTAAATTAAATTACTCCCATATAAACCCATATCCTTCCCCTCCTTTAAAACACTACTTACTATCACTCCCCTAGACAACCAAAAAAGTATATTACCTCGATAATACTACATATACTATTGTACAGTGTAGTGAGGCTAAAGCTGCAGTATAACTCTGTTTAAGTACCAATCTTGGTATATTTAATAAAAATATATATAAATTGTAATTATATCACTGGTATTCGATTTTACATATGATTAATATTGATATATATAATTTAATGTTATAAATAAATAAACAATACTTATTTAATATTAATATAATATTTATATACCATGCTAGGAATTTGGGAAGTCGGTTCAGTATATGTAGTAATTATTGTGAGTATATAGTTTGCCTTATTTATTTATATCTGATATACTTGTATTAGTACTATATATATATTATATATCAATAAGTTAACTATGCCTTCGGGTGTTTCTGCGCTTTACTCATGCAATTTCTTTAAGCCTATTAATTTTTTGAGGGGTTTAGTCCAGAGTGTTTGTGTCTTCCCCTGAGAATTAACCTCTAATATGCATTTCACTTATGTTGATGACGTTGTACCCCTCAGTTCGATACCGCCGGTTTGAAGACCGTAATGGTCTGTGTAGTCCCCCTCCTATATAGGTGTTGACGAATTTTATATTCAAACTAGTAGTGGGTTAAAAAAAATTCTCCAAAAAAGATTGAACTATTGGAAGCCGACAAAGTTTCATGTTCGTCAGTGTTATTATATCCCTCACTCTTCCTTTAATTCACTACTTCACCAGAAGATCTATTCTCTCCTAGCTCTCTTAATCACTCAGACTTCAGTTCTCGCCTGGCAAGATTCTGCAACCACACAAGCCATCAACATACTGTGGCGCTCGCAAAACAATATGTTTCGTTTCCTTGTTTACACACTACCTTTCCCTTCTCACTCGAGATTATTCCGCTCATCTGCCTAAAAATCCTCCCTTGTATCTTTCTAATACATTTAATTGCCAATTAGGTATACTTGCCATTCTTTTTATAATAAATATATTCTCTAAGCAGGATCAAGATTAGTCGTCTTGTGGTTCTTTGCGTGCATCCCCCCAGATAGTAAAACTTCCCACTTTTGATATGTGTTGGTTAGGATACAAACCTATCGGCTCTCATTTCGCCGGAGTTACAGTTTTTCGTTTCCTATTAGGATTGTCTGCGCCCCCCGTTGTAACGATAAACTAAAGTTGTAGGTGTATAGTTAACTTTGTCGTATCACCTTGGACGCAGCATTTCATGTACATTTCCTTTTTTCATTTAATCTTAATCTAATTTCGGGTTAGGTTACAGAGCTTTTCGGATTAAACTTCAGCTTTTGCAGAATTAATTGACTTTGGGCTGTATCTATTGCACTATCAAAATTCATAATAAGTTTTGATAGGCATCGATAGAATGCCTTTACCTTTAAGATAGGTAAGTGTCAATTAGAAGATGATACTCGAGTGTCTTTATATCAACTGATCTCATGTCTTTTTCATATTATTATATTAAATGTGGTGTTTCCGTGAAGAGTCCATAACATATGTAAATCCGGTTTTGGATAGGCCTAAATACGGAGAATGAGAAGGTCGTGGTGTCATCCACGAGATACCAGATTCTCCAAGTGTTTTTCAGGGCGGGGTGTTGAGGGGTCGATATTGTCACGGGAGGGATTTAATTTTCCCAATAAGGGAAAACGTATTCTTGATCCCATGTAGTTTATGGGCATTAATTGCTCGTTAATCTATTTTGCCCTTAATTTACCTTGCCTAGTATGATTTTCGAATATACTGTGTGAAGAACGGTTATCCGCCAACAAGTCGGTTATTATGTTTTCAATTGATGATAGGTGATACTTCAAACTTAGAAAAATGATGAATTTTACCTCCGCTCTGACCCTTGGGTACTAGTCTTACTGCCAAGGATAAAATTTGGAGGATACGGGGATCGTGTATTTTACTCGTTATTCATATAGGTGCTACATCACATAATTAGTGTTAGAAATAATTTTCCCATTTGGCGGCCGCTCGTGATTACATGCATGGCCGGAATGTAGTCAAGAAAAGGTGGTAGGGAAGAAGACTATCTGATTCGGCTTTTAAAGATTAAAAGTCATGTCCCTTTTGATGAATATGTTTGTTGGTGTGTAATTTTACAATTTCTTTGAGATAATATAGGAAATACCTTTTACTGGTAATACTATAGGACTTTGTGTTTGCAGTGGATAGCTTAGTTGACGACAAATTGTTTATAATGATTAGCTTAAATTACATGGATGCATGTAGATTGAGAGTTCACCGAGAGAGCGGCTGGGAGGTATAAGATTGAATTAACATGATGAAAAGATTGTTACATTCTTTGGACGGGACAGTCTTAATATAGGCATGTGGGGTGTCGTAGGGTTGCATTGCTATTCTTAATGTAATTATGTCAAATCGTAGAAGGGTAATTCTTTGGGGTGACGGTCAGAAAATGGTGCAGACTAGAATGTGGGATGGTTGGAAAGATGTTTAGATTTTTCCTTCTTTTAAGATGTGTCCAGATGTTCAGACCAAAAGTCTAAAACTTGTATCCTCGGTGAATTTCCTAACCTGTTAGGAAAATTTTGTACAAAATAAGCTTAGGCATGTCAAAACCTAATAAAAAAAAGTCAATGTAAGACATATAATTTGGTTTCTTATTTTTATTTTTATATGTGATATATATTCATTATTATTGATTTGCTTAGAATGATATTATATTTATTATTATATTATATATATGTATTAGATATTGATAATTATTAAATACTTAAATATCTCTGCTAAAAAATAAGTCAATTGTGAATATAGTTTTACTTATATATTGTTATCTGCAGTGTCATATCTTTGTTTATAAGTGTCACTAAATTAAGTATGAAGTAAATGAGAGTGCCGCTAAATAAAGTCTTAGATAAACGAGAGTACCACTAAATTAAATCTTAAGTAAATACGGCTAATTTGAAGAAAAATACATTTATTTATAGTACACAGAAAATAGGCGAATTGATTTTAGTGCGGCAAAAACGAAAAACTGCCCAGGAACCCGGGAGTCGGAACCAGGGTCGAGGTTAGAACTTTAGATCTATCTAGTCTATTAACGCAATCTGCCCAAGCGGGGTTAGTCTATCTAGGCAACTGAAAAGAACTGTTAAAGGGTGGTGATGAGAATGAGTAATAATATTATATATATATATATAATATATATATAAATATAGTGTATATATATAATATATAATATATTATATGTGTAATTATTATTACATATATTATATTTAGTATGATACCTTATCCCTATCTTATTGTTAGTATAATAACTATTAATATGATATCTAATAGTATTAAATATACTTATAACACTTTGGCAACCGCTCCAAGGAAAAGGGTCATGACCAATGTCGGGGCCAGCACTTCTTCTGATCTTCCTCTTCTTCCAAAACGTCCAATACTCATTCCAATCTACATCTGGCAAAGGTCGCCGTGGCATTTTTCCATGTTTCGTCTTTCAACTGAGTCAATTCTCACCGACTTCTCTCATCTCCCTCTCCTTCAGGTCTTCTCTTTGGTCCTCTTTCCTTCCGTAGTCTCCCTACTCTTACAGTGGCGGATCTCTTCTTGGCCACTCTTACCTCTTGCATTCTCTCCAGAATGTCCCCATCCACCCTTCAATATTCAGGCTGACATCCCATATATTACTTAATTATATAGCCTTACAACTCAACCTCTTATCTATATTTACTTAGCGTATTCGTGGCTTCGTTGTCTCTTCTAGTCTTGTATTTCCCCTTTATATCGCTCTCCACGTACATTTCTCCGGCCGACTGATGATCTGACTTCACTCTCTTGTAATGGTCGACCATGTCTCACTGATGCTACCATATAGCTAAAAAATCAATGGTTGTTTAATCTACTACTCTTCGAAATTATTCACCCTTTATTTCTTCCCAACACTCATATTGTTCTTATCTTTCAGATGAAGATACATCTTGCTCTTACTGCTCCCCCATACTGAGCTATTGGGAAATTATAGTATTCCCTCCCCTCTCTTCACAAAAAAAATATAACTCACCCCTTCTTTCTGAAGAACAACTTTTATTTATCTCATCCCCTACCACCCTCTATTCTCAACTCTCCTCCCTCCCTTCGTCTACTGAAATCATTTCCGGGAATTATTTACCATGATCTCCTGTTCTTTTCAATGATTGTTTAATATAGTCGAAGCCGGGCCATACTCTCAACCTTTTGGCCAATTAACTTACAGCTCCACCTCGTTCTCGAACCTCTCTCCATTCTTCGCATCCGCACGCCAAGTATCCGCATAAGCCAATTCACCGTCCCACAAATACCGCTGCATAGTCTTCTCTCACCGGCTCTTTATCACTACATCCAGATACGATAGAAAAAACAAATTATTTTTAAAGTGTGTGAACAGAAACTGAAACTCTTCATAACCCACTGTTTTCACTGAGCCCATTCCTTATTCTCATAATTCCTTATTCTTTCATTAAATTTACTATTCCTGTACAGACTCTCCAGAGCTCCTTTCAACTTCTTTCTACTAACATGCAGCTTTTATAAATAAACTTCCCTCTCAATTACTACATCTCCACAAAGTCTCTCTTACTATTGCCGCTAACTCTGATACAAAAAGCTTCTTCTTCAGAATCTATGAAAGCTTATTTATATGCTCGTTTGTTAAATATCCCATGACCTTTTATTCCAAAGGTAATCTCTTAGAGCAACAATGAGATCTACGTAGTCGATGCTTCGATTCTATTCCTATTATTCCAGTGTCTGCTCTTCCCAGCCTTGGCTCTACTACTATTTCTCAAACCTTTTCCCTGAAATTCTCTCGATATGTTTTACCAGATTGGTTCTATACAATGGAAATGCCCCTATAGTTTTTACAGTCTCCTGTGCTTCTCACTGTATTCCCTTAATTATATATTGCGACTATAATGACTTCCCCACATCCTCTGGTACTATCACTCTCTCGTATATGCTACAACATTTAACTATTTAAACTAGTTTTAAATTAAATTTCTTCTTTCATTTTTCTCTCCTCCCTCCTTTTGATCTTTTTTATAAAGGATTAACATCATGACTAAGGTGCTCTTTACCTGTTCTTCATCAGGTTCTTTCCAGAGCCATACTCGTCTAAATTGTCTTCCATAAGTTTACTTCTTTCCTCCTTCTCTAATCCTTCATCCTATTCCTTCTATCGACTCTATCAAATCTCTTCTGTTACCATCCACTCCTCCCCTTACTGTTCATTCAAATTTTAAGCAGTTCACTTAGAATATGCTCCGTCCATCTCTGTATTTGTATGTCTATTGATTCACCAAAAAAGAGCTTGCGTTAAATGGTAATAAAAAGACGTAGTATCTTGACATGTGCAAAACACTTTTCCTTATTGACCATCCCTCCCCTCTTATATGTTTGTGGCGCGCGTCCTAAAAATCTTCTTTCCTTTCTGGCCTCCCATCTCCGACATCTTCTTCCGCCTCATCTCTTTGCCCAGCCTCTTTCTGTTACCTTCTTTTGCATCTCTTCTGCATCATTGTCTTCTTTGCCTCCCACCATACTTGAGCCTCTGTTTTGTGACAGTTCTAGGTTTATATTATCAGTTGATCTTACCTTGAGGGAGCGCGCAGGCTTTGGTTCCTCTTTATTCCTACCCCTATCAACATTCTTCAGGTCCCCTCCCCTTGATGATAATGTCTTATTAGTCGTTCCTCCTTTACCCATCTCCTTTATTCGCCATAAGAGTTCTGCCTCGTGCTACCCGTGTCTTATCGTTTGGTCTGGTGGGTTATCTCCCCCCCAATCTCTCCACCCTTCTAATGTTCTAAGTCCTCACTTATTTCTAAATTCCCTTTCTGTCACCTCCTTCCCATGACCTCTCCACTTTAATACATGTCCTCTTTCTTTACTTCCTGTAGCCTTTTTGCCTTCATCAGCACCCAGGTCCGTCACCAACAATCTATGTCTGAATCCAATTGTTATCTCTCAGGTACTTACTAACATTCTCTTATCTATTTCCTACTGGATCAGACGAATTATTATAGTCTATAGATCTTGAGGGCAGAGATTCTCCGTGTGATGTTGTGGTTCCACCTTACCTTGTGTGAACCTATGTTGAGTCCCTTTGTTGGGAAAAACCATTCATGATTGTTCAATCCCTATCCTCCAGACAGAAATCTTCAGCAATCTCTCCATTTCAATATTCCTTATTTCCTCTCCATACTTCCTACCAAGGTCGTCCACCTACGTTCTCTGTAGCGTTCCTTCCACTCTTGCATTGTATAATCTCTCAATCATTGAAACCCAAGCATGCCTACCTGGATTCTTCTTCC
>JABUQX010127397.1:0-7500 GCA_015478945.1 Trachelipus rathkii | reverse complement strand
AGCGATTTTTGACACAATACACAATACCAAAATAAGTCCAATCTACTCAATGATGAGGCTATAACTGCTCAAGTAACCAGAATATCAACCCTATTAAACTCGACCACATGCCTTATGATTCTCCAGAGGCAACTAATGTACCAACTCCCCACCCACTAAAAAGCCACGTAAAATTATACATCATGACTTCCCATAATTGAATTTGTTTATTACTCTAGTCTGTCAAAATTTTTGTGGGATAGTTAAACCCGAAATAATTAAGCACAATGCCCAATCTTATAGTATAATTTATATATTCAGACCTAAAAGATAATATAAATTTATTAAAACAAACCCTGTGACCTTTCAACTGGAGAGGCGTGAATCAGATGAAAACCAAACACTAATAGAGTCAATCATAATCCATTATTCCAACTTACGTCAGCCTAAGAAAAAAAAAAATTGAGTGTACAAATTTCTAATATACCTTACATGAGAAATGATAACTCATAAACAGTCAACGTGTAATGTTTAGAGAAAATAAAAAAAAAAAATATTTTACTTTCATCAAAAACAGGAAAAGGTAAAGCTATTTAAATCGAAATCCATTTAATTAAACAAGAGCGAATATGCCTAGAAAAGGGTTACTAGTATTACCGCTTATATCACGTTAACTTGTGATCGGATAGGATTAGCCATAATTTACAGGTAAGGCCAATAGCTGGAGCTATATTACTATCAAAACATATGTATTTAGATTCTCAATAGCGCCAAAACAGAATACTACAAAAAAAATACAGATTAATTATACTACAACACGATCATTAAAAGCTAAATTGTATAAGAGATTATCTCATAAATCATTATACCACTCAATACAATTGCTGAACCTAAATATACTGCATATTCCACCCCGACATGGCTCCTGCTTAAGAAAGCATGAATCCGAGGTATAGGAGCCACGGCTTCTTTTATAATATTACCCCGATCTTCGTAGAATCTCTCCCACTTTTTAAATGTTGTTCTCAAAGAATAATCTCGAATGGTCGAACGATCACTAAAGGACGAGTTTCAAAAACGATGAGCCAATAAAATCTAAGCAATTATGAGGTCTTTGGACCCTGGTTTTATTTAAGCTATCGTCTGTTATTTTGATTATTATGTGTTTGTGTGAGTCAGTAACGATTTTGGAAAAGTTGGAAAGGCTGGGAACAAGTGTTAGAAATAAGAAACCTTGCGAGATGAACTGCGTCAATGTGCATACAGCGTATTTGTTATTTGAATATCAAAACTGGATAAATGAAAATAGCTAGTTGAGTGTTTCAGAACCAACTTAATAATAATATGGGGAGAATATATGACTATGTTCCCGAAAATGGACGTTAAAGTCTTGATATGCAGCAAAAACCTTAATTTATACGTTTGTAGACGAGGTCAACCCTCAAGGTATCAACGTGTCCCAAAATTAAATAAATATAAGAGTATCTCAAGAAAGAAGTTGTTAGATGGTGAACACCTGGAAAAAGTGTCTGTTAAGGTCTGTGCTCAGATGAGCTATAGTGTTCAATAGGAACATAGACTTAAACCCTCGGACCATATTATGAAAATTAATCGTTAAAACCTTGTCTATCTATATATGAAAAACTTCAACCGCCCAGACCCAGATCTTAGATTCTTGCGAATTGTGGTGTTAGGAAAGAACGCAGCTCATCCAATATATATATCTCTTATATATAATATATATTAAAGCAGAGATTTTAGCAGCATGACCAGAAGATTCGTATGGGGAAAGAGGTAGATTATGTATTGTGTGTGTGTGTATGGTTAACCAAAAGACCAAACTCCATTGTCGCCCCCACAATATAAAGTTTTAATCTTTTTGTTCAGGAATCTCCTTGCCACAGAACTGGGCCCCAGTCTGATGAATTAAGAAAGCTAAAGACACTTTGTTAGAATAAAATAGTAGTAATTAAAATGAATAACACTATCGAACAATGAAACTTGGTCTGGGGTTCAGATAGTCCTGTATCAGAATGTTTTCTTGGTGTATTTTGTCAGACAGATCAGGTAAGAGCCATTTTATCTCGGGCAATTGGACCAATTGGAGCAAGCCAGAAAAGCGACTGAAAAATGACAATCTATCTATATTATTTAAGGCCAACCCAGAATATCCGTCTCCGGGTAGTAAATTATATCAAACAGAATTATTTTAAGGCATTAATATCAGTACAGGAAACCCAATCAGTATCCGGAACCCACTAATTTTACAAGATTGCGTACCCCTTACTAACAGTTGCGTACTTTGCGCCCTCACTATCTGCAAGTGAGTATATTGAGCATCTTAAAATTTATCGGATTTAGAAATAATAAAAGAATAGAATCTAAGCTCATCCGTGAAAGAAAAAATTTTGCTTGAAGTATTTGGTAAGGAGAAAGAGCGAGGCGTACCGTGTGGTAGATGTAAGAGTGTGTGGGAAGTTATAATTGAGCGAAGACTCGGTAAGTCGAAGAAGCTGCAAAGTATATCCTGTCTTCTACGCAGTTCCTGCTTCATAAACTCCGAAATTATTCCAAAAATCTTTCTCTTATTACATGATCGAATGAAATCATTGTCACTGGAGTAATGATAAATTTGGTTCCTCTTCTTCCTGTCTCGATCCGATATACTACTAAGTAATGCAGGAGTATCTTTGCGTTATTTAATGTCTCTCAAGTTGCACTCTAGGTTTCTCCCATACGGTATTCACAGAATGTCTTACCTTCTGCTAAGAAAACTGACATGAACTTCCCTCGAACCTTTGCCCCTAATATTCTACTTTAAGTTAGCTTTATATCTTACGGTAATTTATCACTTTTATAATTCTATTATTCCTAATACTACTATTACCTATCTCTATATATCTATCTCTCTCTCTCCTTGACAATGATTAAGATTTTTTTTTTTGAAACTCCTCTAAGTTAAATAATGGTAGGAGAAAGCGCCTAAATGTCCGACAGCCATTACCTTTCTTTTGCATTCTACAAAAACTGTTCTTTTTTGAACTTTGAAATGCTGCACTTAATAAACCTATTTTCGATTTATTAACTCCTGTGTGAATGTGGGCGAGCTGGATGTGATAGCAGTTGTGTCTATGTAAGTACGCTGGTCGATGAAGAGTATGTGTAGTCCTGCGGTGATGTAAGTTGTCGCTCTGTCGTTAAAGCTTATCGTGACATAACTTTAGCCCTTGATTTCCAAACTTTGTGCTTTAGTAGTGTTTCCCTTAAAAAATTGAAGACTTGTACTGGAATAAACCCATTTTATATTATTCCTTTAAAAAGAAATCGATGACCAATTCCACAAGGATGATGAGGATATATCTCTTTTCACATATTCACTGCCATCGTATCATCCTTAAAATCTCATTCAAATAGAAGCTATAACGAGACATGGTTAATCTAGTCAAGACATTAAAGTATTAGTGTTGAAAAAAGTAAAAAATGATTTACAGTTATAAGTAAGTAGGAAAAAATACCTGAGGAACTAACATGAAATAGTTACATGGAAACATATGACACATTATGGATATTTAGTGCGAAGTGTAAGAAGCCACAGAAGATAACCATTATTTTCCCCTGTACCTTCCCAAGTCAACTAGAGATAAATTGGCCCCATGATCTCATAAAGGAATCAATCGTGCGATGTTACCAAAAAACCAACACATAGCGACCCCAAGGACAACTTTGTCAATAACCTACTTACATAGAAATAATTATAACAAACAACTTGGAGAAGTAAAGATATACTATATACAGAATGAATGCTTAAAAATATGCGATAACTCAAGACTATAAGCTTTAATAAAGTTTGTCAAGTTACAACATGCGTTTTACCTTAATAATTAACTTAAAAATCCATTTGCGCATCCAGATCACGAAATACTCTTGAATACCTAAAACCATCCAGTAAAATATATAATTAATCAATAAATATTTATATTATTTATATTTTTTTAATTATATATCTATTTACATAATAAAAAATACGATAGGTACAAGGAAACTTAATAGTAAATACTATTGAATCAGCTTAATATGAAATTTGTTAATTGAATATTAATATAAGTGATTTTTTTTTTTATTAATTAACAAAACAACGCTTTGTCATTGCTATATACCAAGATTTGCAAAGAGTTTCAGGGTCTCTCGGCCTCCTGGGGAACGACGGTTGAAACTATTCGTCTCCCCCCCTCTGGGTCCCACCGTCGGCTCTGAAGCCTCCCTTGAAAAAAAAATTTCAGAGCCCGTCATGTAATTATTCCAAAATATTAGTTTTTATTAACGCATAATAAAATATATTCCCTATTTATTCTTTTCAAGACCCAATATTTCCATTACGCGTATCCATATATATTATAAAGGAGGTTAGTTATATTAACCTAATTTACCGTTAGGTTGGTATGGAAGAGAAAAAAAAAAAAAAAATCTTGTAATAACTTTATTCAAAAAACATCAATCCATTTCGTAACATTTTTGTCAAAGATAAGTAGTTACTTCGTTCTACACTCATGGAAGCCTAACATATTCTGAGCGGGCTGTAAAACCAATATCTGCAAGACGTGAGCACCTGTTCATTATTTCTCTGCCTCAAATTACTTGAATGAAGTGGATTTTTCGTACATCAAGGATGGCCGATTGACCTTCCTAACTTTTCTATATCTTGTCCCCATGGTTTACTTATAAAGAATTTATTTACGGTCTCATTAATATTAATATAAATGGCTAATGTAATATAATTATAATTTTAAGTAGAGACTGTTTACATGTATCCCGATACGAGGAAGAATAACGCCAGAAAATATTCCGCAGAAAGAAATTACAATGTTCTAGCACTCATTCACGCTTCTCACTAGCTTCTGATAACCCTCAAACCCAGAAATCATCCTTTATGCTATTTACGTTGCACTAACTACTTAACTCAGCATATCTATTCCGTTACTTCTTAAAAATAAGTGGCTACCAAAACTTTTGGCCTTACAAAACTATCTAATCTGGTTCAATATAGTAACCCTCCCTAACAGCTATGTATACATGACAAGGTTAACTTAAAAGTTAAAATAAAAAATCGCAGTTGCCTGCATTCCGTATTATATCCACAAATAGGTAATTTTGATAATCCAGTTTAGGAGTTTATGATATTGTAGCCCTCTAGCGATCTGATATCTCTAGTCTCCTCTGCATATTGTGCCCTTAGCGAACGAATAGACACTCCCTATTTCGGCCCTACTTTGCATATGGTCCATCTTGACTCCCCGCCCCTTATGGCCAATATCTCACCTTACCCACATCATATCTGTTTCTTGTTGCCCGCTAACAAGTACTTCACCGTCCAATCCTATTATTATACGCAATAATGTGGCTTTATGTTAACTTAAGTAAATTTGTCTGATGAATTTGTTAATACAAATTATTATTAGACACACACTGCCTATATACGAAAAAAAGAAAATAATACTAACATAAATACAAAACCCTGCACCTATTAAACCTCTCGATTTTACATCAATTTATAAAGATATTCATATATGATAAAGTACTACTTTAAAGTATACCCTCATGATTATATTATGATAAACAGTTAGCCCATACCACATGAAACAAAACCTCGACGCACATATTAAAAAGCAGATCTATTAATGCAAAGCAATTCCCAGACCAAGTATCTCATATTAACACTTGATCTCTAAAACTCTTGACTTAGGAGTCTTTAGCGCATATATCATACAACCTCCTAAATGAGGAACAAATTTAAGTGTCACGCGCAAATAAGCGACTTAAACCCTTGTATCTATCCTTATCTCTCTGATGAATCTGTAAGTATCCATTCAATGTGCTCCCTACCTATAATTGTGCGCTCCAATAAATAAAAATTTAAGCTACGTCCAAACCAATCCAAAAAACCACCCTTTGCTCTCCCTTCCCGCCCTCTCCCCAAACCCAACTATTACTGATTCCTTCATCCCCACATACTACCCCTTAAAATACATATTTTATATATTCCCAATATATCTTAACCAAGCCTATCATACCTCCAAGGCAGTACACCCACAACTTGATCAGTTCCATGCCGAGAGTAACGTGGTGTGTCTCAAAAATCAAAATGCACTGGAAGAAATACTCGAATTAATCAGGTTTTAGAATATCGGGTGAGTCATAAGTCTTAGGCTAAGAGACCGAGCACGGCAAAGAATTAAGGAATAAATGGGATCATTTACTTGGGTTGCCCAGATTCTTATGCAATCAAGGTATGTTCATAATTATAAAAAAACAACGTTCAGTAATGTATTTAATGTATTGCTATAGTATTTGAGTTAATAAAGATATCTATAAAAGGTAATTTATTGAGTCTGACATATGAAATCTTATACCCTATTTCATAAAAAAATCCATGCTGGATAATATAATAGATAGATCATACAATATATTACTCTTAGCTTTAATATCATCCATAAAGAATAATATAATTTTTAACTCCAAATAAGATAGTAACCCTTTCATGTAACTTTATCTTTATTAAAAACTTATACATATATCACATTAAGAACGTAAAGCTAACTGCCTGATAAATATAAATTTCCGCAAATCTTTACTTACACTACCAATTTCTGAGATAAATATGTACATAAAACTATGTGACAATTTGTTCAATACCTCTGGATATACATCAACCAAAATTTTAAAGATTACCGTTTTAAAATAATCTAAAGTATATACACGTTAACCATTTTACACAATTACTGTCAGCTATTTACTAAGCTATTTATTACCTACTCTCTCCGAATATATTTACTACATATATAGTATATAGTATAATATTTATATAACCATCAACACCTGCATACATCTACTAAGCTTATTTAGCTTAGGTTTATTATATGGTCCAAAAAGCTATGAATTTATAATTATTAATTCCTTTACATACTGACTAATATTATGAAGCAAAATTCCTAAATAAGTATAGATATATTTTAAATTACATTTAGATATTATCTGAAACGATCAGTCTTCGAAAGACTATATTATATTCTCACTATAAAGAATCCTTTACTTCTTATATATATAAACATTAAGTAGCAAAATTAAGCATGGAAATGTATCAACCAAATTCCTACTTATAATCTAGAATCATTTGCTAAATATAAATTTTCATTCAATTTTAATTGGTAATCAATATTGTTACCTATTCTTACTTGTTATAAATATATATAAAGCCTGAAAAACTTTTTAGGGTCATTATTATATTTACCTTGCTAATAAATTAATTTCCATGCCAACATAGCTCTATTTTTGATCTTTATAGAAAGTTCCTTTTTAATAAATTGGCTATTAAATTAATCATAGATGATATTATAAATATATATTATATATATGGAGCCATTAGACAAGCTTCACGAAGATCCAGGTCATATTATTACTTCTTAAAAATGAACTAGGCTATACACCTACGACAGGTAGAGGACCAGATACCAATGAGACTGATAA
>JABUQX010127396.1:27500-41334 GCA_015478945.1 Trachelipus rathkii | reverse complement strand
TATAATTATATATATTAATATTAAATAATATAGAGGGAGAGTATAGGTAGGTATATACTATACTAGATATATATATATTTATTATATATATATACCATATATAATATATATATTATATATATATATCATACTTATATATATAACTATATATATATATATATACGGAAGAAGAAGGTGACATGATTTTGATTTTACTATAATTATAACGATAAAACATTCTTGATCCATAAACCTGGAATGGGCGAATTTTGGGACGGAAGTGGAAGAAGGTATTTTTTATTCGTATGCGACACATCATTACTCTTGTTAGGATAAAATTTCTGTATACTAAAAGCAGCTTTATTAGAAATATTATTAAAAAATAAGTGAAATACAGGATTATTAGAGGGTAGAGATATTTTTCTTACTAAATTGGATAATAAAGAAAAAAAAAAATTGTGCGGAAAATGTTTTATTTTGCTATTTCAAACATAACGGGGACTCTAATATTAGATAGGACTTGACCCCTTAATGGACAAATACAAATTCCTATGTTTTTAACTTTCCACTTTACTTATCTCATGCTAAAAGAACATGTAATCTTATTAATCAATAAAATGCCAGAATTATAATTTATTCAAACATAAGTTCCATCTAGGGTTAGCGGATGCTAGCCTCTATAGTTTTCCTTCGTATTTCCAATAAAAAAATCTTATTTTTACCATTTAGAAAATTTAAACAAGATAAACGTTTGCTACGTAATAATATTCTAATTACCATATAATGTTCAAAATGTATGACAACTTTAAAACTAAAGGATCATTTGAGTTACATCTTAAGTTATTAGTTATTTTAGTTGAAAGATGGAATTACTGAATGAAAATTTCTGAAATTTTAAAGTCAATTTTTAATTAATGTAATGTATAGAGAAAAACTGAATCAGAAAGAATTATTCCACAGGAAGACTGAAATCCAAGCCTTTTAAAGCACGGTTAAATTGGAAAGATGGCCCAGTCTATACCCCCTTGTTTTCAAAGAGCTATTAAGAGAGCAGAAATATGTTTCTCATAAAGAAAGTTAGTGAGAGCTTTTATTAGTTTATGTGAATAACAAGTAAATCGTGTTACCCTCCAATACTGTAAAAATAGCCATTCAGAATTCGAGAAATTAAATAAATCATACCAAACGATAAAAAGTAATAAATTCTAATATGAACACGAAAAAACAAGACCTAAATTTCAATAATTTGTGAGACAATTGAAATGCGTCATACAATTTTCACACAAAAAGGAATTTGCATTATTATTTTTTTTGAAGGGGCTCTGAAAATAGTAGTCAGATAGGGAAAGGGACAAGAATGGATCACAAGGTTTATTGAGGTGAAGTAACTGAGTATGTTAAATGGAAACTACCTACCCCCATATTCAATTTTATAACTTATCATCTGGGGTAAAAATAGGCATTTTAATTAAAGTATCCAATGATAATAAAGCTAATCAAATATTGTTTTGAGTTTAACATAAACATTTATGCATTGTTAGTTTTTTTATTAGCAAGAATGAAATCTATCATAGTCTTAGTCAAAAATTGTTTTCATCAAAATCTTTAGGCTTTCACTAATGCACATTCTTTTCTTAATATTAATAAGGAGGATCCAGAAAACTGAATTTAGCTACCTTTTTGTACAGGACCAAAGAACTGTCAGAAAGGGCTACTGTACTTCAAAACCAATTCCTTTAACAACATTCTTGAAATGAGATTTAAGAAAAAGAAACATTCCAAGAAATTGAAAGTGCAAAGAAATCATTCAAAAAAACTGATTATTTAGAGTCAAAAGCCAAGTTGTTCTTATCAACTTTTAATCCAGAAAACGATCAAGGAAAAGCCCCATTTCAGCAATCAGCATCTGAGAAAACATTCGTGAAGCAAGTCCTATGTTGAAATTAGCTCTCGCAATGATACTTGAATACATGATTCTTGGATCCTTGTATCATGTATTAGCAGGGTCTAAGCATGAGTCGATCAACAAAACAGAAAGGGTACTTCTGAGACATTAGCCGAAGTTTGACAGGTATAATGCAATTATGATATCAAATAATATCTAAATTAAATCTTAAGATTGTGTGCTGATCGATAACAAATTCTATCAAAGTATATTAATGATTATTTTAATATAAATTTAATTTTTGATGATCAAATAAAGTGATTAGAGACATTGTTGTGACTAAAGTCAATCGTCTTTTTTCTGTTATTAGTAGACTTTTGTTAACAGTTAATAACAAGGATAGATAATAAAATGCAAAAATGAATATATTTGATAGAGGTATATCGATCTTGAAGTACCCTAAACTTTGGAATCAACCTGCGAAGAACGCTGAAGGTTTTCTCTATAATAACGACCACCAGACTGTTTTCCTGATGAACTACGATTACTTACATTATTCCTATGCATAATCTTTATGAGTATTATTTTGATTTACCTATTAACAAACCAAAACTTTACAGAAATAAGTTAAGAAGAGAAAGAAATAAATTAAAGAAAAGAAAGGCAGAAAGAAAATGAGAAAGTAAGAGTGTGTATTAAGATGTATGGACTGCATTGGTTTCGATGGAAGAAGAGATGCAAGCTCATTCAAATCTCTTGAAGTGAATGGCATATCAATGCCACAGTAATCTCTACAATGAGACTGGAAGACCATTGATCGTTTATCACTGGCGAGCCAGGTAAAAAATAAAAAAAATTATAAATATATTTAGCTGTCGAAAAATATTAATTTAATGGGTAGGTATTTAATTTAAATTAGTTACTGCCTAATTATAAATTCACAAACTATGCAAAACTTAATTTTGTTTTATTATGGTAACAAATACGACACATTCGAGCTCATTTTTTCCATGACGAACGCCATTCTATGTTTAACGCAATTGCTATCAAACAGAGAGCGAAAAGGTAGAATGGTTAACGCCCATGGAAATTACTATAAGAAAGTTCACTAGTAAAATAGTTTGAAAATATTATACTATGGATTGAACGCAGATTGAAACAAATGTGAATTATCTGGTCATAAATGTTCTATAATAAGATATTTTAGAATGTTATTGAAAAATACTAATTACAACATGATATTCTGTCGTTCGGCATCTTAAATGATCACTAGGCTTAACCAGTTGAGCGCATGTTTTTCATGCGAAACGCGACTATAATGCTGAGATGGCACAACTGAAATATATAAGTTACCTATACCGAAAGTATATATATACTATATAGTATACCTTCTGTTGCTAGTATATATATACTAATAGATGTGTGTAGGTTTGTGATGCATTCAGACTTACATCATTAGTAAATGTATCACAGTATACAGTAACCTAAACGAAACAAAATTTGGAAAACGGTTCTGAATATGTGGGGGGAATATTACAAACCTAAGTCTTTGTCAACGATCATTCGGGATATTGTTGTTACGAACTTCTTAGGTAAGGCCAAATTTAAGGGGGTTGATGTCACTACGCCGCGCAATTAAAATAATGTGCTTTTGATACACGGTTCTCCTTCATTAATTTCTGTAACATTTTTATCTCCTTTTCTACATTCTATCTATTGAAATCGTGATATTTTTTCTATATAAGAAACTCGTGTTTTTTGAGCTTTGCTACTCGGTTCCCTTTTATTACCTTTTATTTTATTATCTCTTATTAATTATCTTATCGAAAACTTTTATCAATTGTAGAGATATCTCGTTTATCAGTCAAATACTTCCACAGAAATGGCCAGCCAATTTGGTGAGGAAAAATTTCTGGCATTTTGATTACCACAAACTATTAACAAATTTATCTGATCAGTTTATCTAACTCTACTAACTGTCCAGAATCTAAACTACGGAATAGAACACATTCTCTCTATTCCTTTCTCTTAAGTGGTAAATCTATGCGACAGCCAATGGATTTTGTTTAGATTTTATGATGGAAATGTGACCCTCCCATTCTATTTCCCGATTCACAGCAACTTTCAGCATATGGTGCAATTCATTACTACTACTATCTCAATATCTTTCATAGCCTTGGAGATAACTCTACCCAGTAGAAATTTTCTTAACTTCAAATCCTTGTCCTTATAGGGTTAATTACCTTCTACCCTTGAATTAATTTGTTCATCCTCTTTTTCTTCATATCCTGTTTTATAATTAAGTGTTTCGCAGAATAAGCTCCAGTCCACAGCAAGGAAACGTTTAACTAACTTTAGTGCTGCTAACTCATTGGATTTATGATCAAACTTCTTTAACTTCTTTGACTTCTTTAACTTCTCCTTGAATCGCAGATCGTATATCCTAGGGGATTCTCTCTAGCAACTGCTTTCTTACTATTCATCGCTTCAAGAAATCCTCGTCGAACAGTAGAAGTTAGATATTTTTAATTTCATCCAGGTATCGTGTGAATCATACCACCGTGACACTGAAGTCCTTTTACTTTTTTGAAAACTTTAAAATACTAAAAATATCAGGTTTTATTTCCTTCAGCTCTTCCTAACATTTAACAGCAAATCCATTTTAACTTTTTCCTCCACACCCAACGATCATGATATATATATATATATATATATATATATATATAATATTATATAACTATAATAATATATATATAATTATATATATATATATAATATATTATATATATATAATATATATCTGACCATCTCCCAGATAGGGTTTTTTCCCTGTCAGTGAGAGAACTTTGGTTTTAGACCAGCAATGCCAGGTTTTCCCCTGGGTCTGGCATTGGTGCGAACAAGCACTTGATCTCAGAGCATTCTAGAAAAAAATATTAGGTTATTCTCAGCGCAATGGTTTCTGAATTGCTAATTCCTTGAGTATATATAATCTAAGGTTTAGGGTTTCATGTCACCATTTCAGTGGATCCTAGCAATCTTTCTTCCTTTTGGGGCCCTCGAAGTACTCTTCCCAGAACTCTCCTGAAGATCGCTGCTTCTAAGGCGCATAAACTCCATGTTGGTCCGAGAGTAGTTTTAAAGCAAGGGAGACAGTTAAGGGTCGGGTTGCTTAACCGCTGTCTCCCGAGACATTCGCTGCGAAGAGAAGCTTTATCAAGAATTGGCCGTGGTGAATATCCATCTTGGCACTATACCCAATTTAACATAGAAAATTTCTAAAAAAAAAATTTATATATAATATATATTTATATATATATATATATAATATTATAATTACTATATATATATATATATATGATATATACATATATATATATATATATATATATATATATATATAATATTATGTAGGGAGGTGATATAAAATATATGATATATGAGATATATATATATAGTGAGGTTATATATATAGTAATTATATTATATATATAGATATCATATATATATAATATTGTATTCTAGTATATATATATATATATATAATATATATATAATTATATATATATATATATATATATTACATATATTTATATATATATCTAATTAGAAGATAGAGATGATCCTTATCTTACATATACTCAATGTACTCAGAAGAAGCTCTGTTCCGGGTCCATGTGAATTGTCTTATCGTACTCGAGTTTAGTATAATGGGCGCGATTTGCTTCGTTATCGGAATGCATATTTAAATTTCTTAAGGAATAATCTGGCGTGAGCTATTGATAAAAAATTCAAAAACAAATTGATCTACGGTCAATATTTGTCCTTATTTTTTTTCTTGGAAAATCACACTCACATTTAACTCTCTTTATTAATATATTGATGGTTTTCTTCTTATATAATTAAGAACTACTGAACTAGTTATATACATATATATATATATATATAGAATATATATATATATATATATATATTATTATATATATATATAATATAATATAAATTATATATATAGGAAATGGTTATTAGAGAGTTGTGTGGTGTTGAAGAAAGGGTGTAAATGAGAGAATTAAGATGAAAGTATAGTGAGACTACCGACTTAGAGCATGTGTGAAACAACTTGGTTAAAAAATATATCTTATGATCCAATAATCTCTGATGAGTTCGAGGAGAGGTATAGTGTAGAAGAGCTGTGTGGGGAATATCCTCGACCGGCTGGTAGAAGATAGCCGTGAGAGAATGAATGAGAAGTTAAATGGATTGAGTCTGGTGCTATGGCAGAATGTTATGCACCAACGATAATTGATCTTGACAGGATAGGAGAAATGTGAGGTTTTTTAGGCTCAAGAGGACTATGAGAATTAAAAAGGTGTGCAATGATAGTAGAAGTAGAATTTGGCTGAGTGGTTTTTGGTGTATACTGGGGTATGATGTGCCATATTATAATGGTGTGATTTTAATGAGGAACTATATACTCACCACCTGCGGCCAAAGGGTGATGAATTTCTATAGGTATAATATTATATACTAATTGTATAACGTGGGAGATTTGGAGAAACTGATTACTAGTTAGAGGGTCATAGTATACGTTCAGCTCTACTATATAAACTTATATGTAGATATATTATATATATATAATATTTATATTATATATATATAGTATAATATATAATATATCATAGTATATATATATATATATCATATATATAATTTATTATATACGAAGAAAATTGATAAAAGGTTGCCAGATTGAGCGACTTGGTGTCCTCTATTTAAGCCGGTGGGATCTAAGGAGAGTTTTAGAAATTAGTTTGCATGGATTCTTAGACATAGCACGATTGTTATATCACTAATTTTCAATAATCTGAGCTTGCTTTGGTTATGATATGTTTCAAAACTTTCATACGGTAAGCGCTGGCGCGGCTATCTTTTGTCGACAATGTGTTTCATCACTACACCTTCTTGACCGTCATAAACATGACACCGTTTTGCTTCTCCTAGTCTTTTTTTCTCCCTGATGCTGATTGTTGAAGACGAAACCTTCTAACTTTTACTATAATCTTATGGGGTTAAATTAAAAAGAGGTACACTAATAGACACACACAAAGAAAGTAATTTGTATAATATAATTACACTAATTATTATCGAACCATTTGAGAGTACAGAAATGTCAACATCTTCAAACATATAATTACAGGTAAGTAAATAAATATATTAAATTTATGAAACCACATACTCAACTAATTAGCTACATATAAACAATATTTGTTCTTTAAGGTTTTCAAAACCGAAACACTAACTATAGTAATATAAGTATGCAAAACTATGATGTTCCCTTTAAAACTTCTGACTACATAGTTAGATGATATGACTAAACTTATTATTTATAGTTATTATTTATATATATATATTATATATATATAATTATAATATATAACTAGTTATTCAGATTTGGATATATATTATATATATATTATATATTATTAATATATATATTAATTAATGATATATATATATATAATATATATAATTAATTAATTATATTAGAAAATATATTAATAATATTAGATATATTATATTAATATTTAATTCATAATATATATATATTACCATATATATACATATATATGATATATATTATATTAATATATATATATATATTATATATTAAATATAGTAATAAGAACTATTATATATCCAATACAGTAGTGAATTAATATTAGATTAATACACAAGCGTAAATATAATAAATAATTATAGTATAATATATTAAATTATATTAATATATATAATAATAAATAAAATTAGAATATCGACAAATTGTAGAATAAGAAATCTCACCTCAACTTTTATAGTATATAAGAACCTAAAATTAGGATAGTTTAAAAATGAGATGAAATAACACTTGTGATTTCTAACTGAATATTCGGGTTATTATGAATAATATGTATTCCAAAACCCAATGCGATCTAGGCGTAAAACTATAAATTAAGAATTCTATAATATATATTAGGCAAAGTTTCAAAAATGTTTAGGAAGGAATATAAAAAATAGGAAAAATAATAAAATATTATTATTAGATAATACATAGATATAAAATATAAATAATAATTAAATAATTTATAATAAATATTAATAATATAATAATTATATAATAAAATAAATAATCTAATAATATAAATAAAATGATTAGTAATAATTTCAAACATTAATAATACTTGATATACATAATGACTTTAAGATAATTTATTATATAGTTGTATTGATTTTCTAATATTAATTATGATATTTATATCTAAATTATAAACTAATAATTTAATTAATTAATTTAATTAATTCTCATCTCATAAATTTTTTAATTAAATATAAATTATATGTAAATTAATAATATTAATTAAATTTATAATATATAACATAATATTTCTTTTTAATTATTTATATATAATTTAAATTAAATAATTAAATTAATTTAATATATTACAATTAAATATTATTTTATTATTAATATATATTATAATTTAATAATTATTAAATTTAATTTAATATATTTATATTTCATAACATTCAATTAAATTTTATAATGTTATTATTATATTAAATTATGTTTATAATTAATATATAAAATAATTAAATTTTATTTTATTAACAATTTAAAAATTAATTACAATTTAGTTGCTAAGTACAATTTAATAATATATAATATTATTATGATTATTTAGGTATTATAAATTTATTTATTTTAATAATAATTATTCACAAAGTTTTAATTTATTATAATGTAATAATATATAATATATTTAATTAGTAATAAATATTAATTATTATAATTTTTACATATTATTTATAATATATATAATATAGATATATAATTAATATATATAAATATTATTATTATATTTTTATTAACAGATAAATTTTACGTATAAAATTGTTATAAAGTGTAATATTAATTAAATGTGTTGAAAGAAAAATTTTCTAATAAACAATATAATGTATGTTGATTTATTACAATAATTTTAAAAATTTCATTATCTTTGTTTATACCATATTATTAGTTTAGATTTATCATGCGTAAAGTCCTAAAAATTAATTATTCGAGGAAATCAATAATTAAATATATTAAATATAATACAATTATACAATAGTAAGTGATAATTTGTGATTATTATCTTTATGGTTTATGTGAGTGTGTTTGTACAAACCAACTTTAATATTACAATCTAGTAATTAATATAATGCTCATTATTTTTTATTGTAGTTATATATATTTATTGTATATATTATATATCTTTCTCTAGTAACTGTTTATTACTTATAATAATATAAATAGGTAATTTATTTAATATCTATTAGCAATGTCATAAGGATTATTAACTATGAGTATCATCATTAAAATACACCATACAAATTATAACTCAAGTTTTCTCCTATATTAAACATCATAGATTTTCCCCCTGTGAATATATTTTTTCTCTCACCCATGTATACACTTATTATTTATCACTTTTACTTCCACTATATATTGATAAACCGAAGCACTGTAATTAAAATTATTTGTTATATAGTTTATTAATTGTTTGGCAGTATATATGTGTCAATTAAACTTCAAAAATATCCTTAATTGTAGAGGTTCTTCGCTAGTTGAGAAATCCGTCATTTCCTTTTGAATCATTGTAATTTATGCTTAAATTATTATTCATCTACAATAATAGAAGAAGCCATAAAAATCACATTACAAAAATACAATCATTTCCTTAAATGTATTCATATATTAAATAATTTATGATTATTTGCCAAGTTTTAAATATTAAATAAATCTTATTAGTAATTACTAACAAATTTATTTAACTTTTTAATATAACTCCTGCTGACTTTTTTATCTCTTTATCAAAATTATTATTTAATTTTGATGTATCAGCGCTATTATAGATATATATATTTTATGGATTATTTGGAGAAATATTTATTAAATTCTTTATTAAGTATTATCTATTATGTATGCTCATGATATTTATTGGTAATTAGTTTATATGTGAGTGTATTGTGTGTATTATGTCATTATGAATATGTTTCATATTTGAGTTATTATAATTGCTAATCTGATTAGTTATTGTTCTTCTATTTATTAAAATAATTTTCTTATTTAATAATAATAAAAATAATAATTTAATATATATTATAACTAAATTTATTATCATAATATAATTTAATTTATATAATTAATAATTTGATTTTTAATTAATATATAATGAAATTTATAATTATATTATAAATTAAAAATGCTAGGTAAAAAACTCATCATACGTTTTACAATAATAATAATCATACTATTATTTATTATATACAATTTAATTTATATATTTATTTTAATTTAAACATTAATTGTAATTTTTATATATTTTAAATATATATTTAAATGTATATAATAATTAATAATAGTAACTTTAACTAATATTGATTAAATAATATATTTATTATCAATTTTAAACCTGAATAATAATTTTAATCATAATTTAAATTTCATATTCAACTTTATATGCAAAAATAATTTTTATTTTAATATATTAATAATTAATTTAATAATTTAATAATTTATTTAATTAATTAATTTAATTAATCTATCTAAAATAACTTAATTAAATATGCAAAAATTAAATATAAAATTAATTAAATAAGAATAATAGAGTGAATATTATGAATATATAATAATATATAGTTATATAATTGCTTTTTAATTAAATATATTAATAATAATAATATAAAATAATTTATAATTATTATTATGATATAATGATAAATTATTAATTATAGATATATAATAACTATATTATAATTTATAATAATTAATTAATAATATATATTTAAATTATATAATAATTATATTATTAAATTATAATAAAAATAATAATATATTAATTAGAATTTATATAAATATATTATAATTTATTATATAATTTATAAATTACAATTAATATATATAATAATTAATTATAAAATTATAATTATTATTATTATTATATTAATATTATAATATAATTTAATTTATAATATAGTAATATTAATAATATAATTAATCAATTAATAATTTAATATATATAATTAATATAGATAATTAATTTAAGTATATTTAAATTAAATTAATATTATAAATTAATTAAATTATCATATAATATATAATATTATTCATTATTAATTTTTTCAAAATTATTATTTAATAATTTTATTCCAATATATATAATGTAAATTTATAATTAGTTTTAAGTCAGCCTTCCATAGTGGCAATCTTTTAGTATTTGTGATTTTTATAGTTATAAGTCCTAATTAAAGTGATATATCCAAAGCTTCTGTTCGTCTTAGTATTATATATATATTATATAAATATATATATATATATTATATATATATAATAACGCCTATATATATATATATATATAGTATTATATATATATATATATATATATAGAGTATAATTATAATATATATATATATATATATATATCATAATATATTATATAAATATATATGTAATATATATAATAATAATATATAATATATTAATAGTATATATATTATATATATAGAATATAGTTATATTATATTATTATTAATTAGATTTAATATATCTAATATAATACTATAATATATAATTAAATAAGTATATATTATATATTATAGATAATATATATATACCTATATATTATATATATGTAAAAAATTATATACAATATAATATTAATACTATAATATTATAATTATTACTAATATATAGAGCATATATTATAAATAATGTATGTATGGATAAGTATATTAAGGGTATATATACTATATATAAAGTATATATATCGCTTATATATACATATATATATAATATAGATATATAACTATATATATATTTTTTTATATACTATGATATATATAGTAGAATAAATATTTTTACAGTTTATACAGTTGAATATGTATGTTTTTTACTTAATATATATAGTATAGATATATATATATATATATATATTATAGAATATATATATATATATATATAAATATATATATATATAAGATATAAATAGTAGAATATATATTATATATATATATATTATATATATATACTATATATATTCATTTATATATTATATATGATATATACTACTATATATATATAATTATATATATTATATAGATATATATATATGTTAATACTATATACATATATAATATATAATAATCCGTTGTAATTCCAATGACATCAGAATATTATATATATGTATATACGTATTACAAAATTATACTAATATATATATATATATATATATATATACTATGGTATAACTTTAATTATTTTATTATATATTTAATTACTTTATATAATTTAATATATATATATATAATATATATAAATAATATATACCATATAAATATATCTAATATAGTAGGTATATATATATATAAGCTATATATATATATATATAATAGACTATATATATATATACCTATATATATATATAATATATGACTAATATAAATATTACAATATGTTTACATAATATATATAATATATGAAGTATATATAATATATGTTATATATATATATAATATATACTATATATATTATAGATATTGTATATATCGGTTATATATATACTTGGTATATAGTATATTATATATATATACTATAATATATATATATTTATATTATACTATATATATATAGTTAAAATTATCATATATATATATATAATATATAAATATATGGATAAAACAGTAATATACTAAATATATATATATATAGTATATATAGGTAAGATATTAATATATATAAAGTATATAATATGTAAATATGATTGAAATAAATAGTAATTATATATTAATATATAATATATCATATATTATAAAGACGCCCCCTAAGTAGGGTCCAGAAGACCTTTGAGAGGTGCTGTAACCTGCATATCAGTGGTGAATGCGATACCTAACCTTGGTCTACGACGGAGCATGGTGACACCACTAGCTAATAGGCATGTACAAGTTGAATAGGAAATTACTAGAAAGAGCTAGCGTGAGGAAAATAAAACTTGAACCCTTATGACTAAAGGCATTACCAAATATATATATCATATCGGAAATTAAGGTACTTATATATATATATATATATATATTATATAATATAATATAATAATTATATAACATAATATAATATACTATAACGTATATATATATATAGTATATATATATATATAGACCGAGGTTAAGCGCCATAAGAACGTTCAAGGGTAACCGATTTTATGCCCGTGGGAACTCCGCGATAGTCTTACATAAGACTCCCCTTGCTTAGGGAACCAAAAAGGTACGTTGTTTTATGGGTCGCCTTGATCCATGGGCAAATACTATATATATATATATATAACTTATAATATATATATATAAATAAAATATAAGTAATATATAGTATATATACTAGGGTATTATTACGTATATATATCTATAATATATATATACTATAGTATAAAGTATAATATATAGTGATAGAGAGAGGAGAGAGACATGTATGAGATTATAATGACCACGCAAGAAATAGTTTTGAAGAGAGAGAGAAGAATCGGTAGGAGAATTAATAAGTCGAAGATCAGAGAATGGAGACGACATCGGAGAGAACGATGAGAGAAGGAGAGAGGAGAAGAAAGATTTCCTTACAATGTATTTTCGGCGCGCTGTCGGGGGGGGGGTAGATTCAAATTTTAAATAAATTTTAAAAACTTTTATTTGTATTTTCTTTAAATCGAACCTTGAGACAAACACAAATAACAGAAGAATTCGCTCCGGCTCATTTCAAATCTTGAAAAGCCAAATTCTTTAAATCCGGTTCATAGGAACAGAAACCCACATCCTCAAATTCTGACTTGCCCCAAATATCACACTTGCAGATATTTTACATCCTTTTATATTGAATTATGCATAAAGCAGTGTCTTGGTATATCCTTT
>JABUQX010127396.1:7500-15000 GCA_015478945.1 Trachelipus rathkii | reverse complement strand
ATTATTATTATTATTATTATTATTATTATTATTATTATTTTTATTATTATTATTAATTATTATTATTATTATTATTATTATTATTATTATTATTATTATTATTATTATTATTATTATTATTATTATTATTATTATTATTATTATTATTATTATTATTATTATTATTATTATTATTATTATTATTATTATTATTATTATTATTATTATTATTATTATTATTATTTACACGAACGGTATAATAGAAGAGTCTTAAAACTCACACACGAGAAATATATATATATATATATATATATATATATATATATATATATATATATATATATATATATATATATATATATATATATATATATATATATATATATATATATATATATATATATGCGCCTGAGGTTTGTCAGAGATATATTGATGTTGAAAGTCTTGTGACTATCGACTTGTTTCCGAAAATAAAAGATTAATCTATCTTTACAGGAGTTGAAAGACTTTTCAGCTAAATGGACCAATTCACACACTAAGCTAAAAATCGCATTAAATGAAGGAAACGCTACAAAAATTAGTTCTAGTTAACAGGCTTCAAAAGAAAAAGAAGCAAATAAAAATGGAAGTAATTTCAAAATACTCATTCAAATGATTTTGAGTTTTTAAATTTTTAAAAACTGGGAATACTCTGATCATGTTAAAACATTTTTGAAATCACTATTTTTAATTGGTGCACAGTATCATTTTTTCATGTAAAAAGGGAACATTAGAAAAAATAAAAATTAAAAACTTAAATATTTTCAGAGAAAGAAAATATAATTTGCAGCACTATAATTTTGTCACCGTTTTCCTAAAGAAATATGTTTTTAAATTATGGATTACAGTAATGATTGCTGTTTATCCCATGGGAGGTTTTTAGTTTGCTATCTTTCCTTTGAAATGACAATAGCATAATCTTTTAATATACTAGCATAATTTAACATTTAATTAAGCATTTCTTGGACTGTGTATTTTTCCCCCTGGAAAAAGCTATATTCAAACAATTGCCTATTGTAATTACACTTAAAACACGAAGACATAGATTTGTTAACTACTCTGTAAGTCTAATCGCTCACCATCCTAAAACCATGATTTGAAAACTGCTGACTATAAATAACTTTTGTTTTGGTTTTGGAAGTATTTCAACAACATAAAAACTGTTGAATTAAAAATTAAACAAAGATATTTCTATGTATTTTCCAAAATTAATAAAAAACTGTTTAACCACATCAATTTTATAACAATGAAATTATCATTTCGTTATTTTCGGAAAAAGTAACATCATCTTCATCTTCTTCCCCTAATCTTTGTCAATGTTGAGAGGAATACTCCATTGTATGTTTCATTATGATCTACTGTCATTGATTTTGATTGAAAGAAAATTACCTTATTTCAATAACATATCATAAAAAGGAAGCATCTGATTATAAGAACTTCTAGAATAAGGAATCAAAACATAACATATCATAAAAAGGAAGCATCTGATTATAAGAACTTCTAGAATAAGGAATCAAAACACTATCTTTTAAACATTACCTGTTCTTAAGAAAAAAATACAACAAATGGACATGGACTGTTTTCATCTGGCTGCTTTAATTGGACAGTCTGATTTTCCATTGTTTAGTTTGATTTTTTTTTATAAATCTTCACAAACTTTTTTCAGTTAGTTGATTGATTCCATTTGTGACTTGTCATATTAGCTAATATAAAAAGAAATTCAATACCATTATATTTTTTTTCACAAATTTTTTAAACTCTTGTTTTTTTTTTCTTGTGTACTTTATATATATATATATATATATATATATATATATATATATATATATATATATATATATATATATATATATATATATATATATATATATATATATATATATATATATAAATATATAGATAAATATATAAAGATAGATTGTATGTATATATACATTATATTATATATATATATATATATAGTAGCATATATATATATATATATATATATATATATATATATATATATATATATATATATATTATATATATATATATATATATATATATATATATATATATATATATATATATATATATATATGTGTATATGTTCATACATATTATATTATATATTTATATATATATATATATATATATATATATATATATATATATATATATATATATATATATATATATATATGTATTATATATATATATATATTATATATATATATATATATATATATATATATATTAACTACTAAAATATGGAAAAAAAAATAATAAAGAAAAAGAGTACCACACTCTGGCTGGCCTCAAATTAACATCATTTTTAGATATAAAAAAGGAACTGAAACTTGAGTCGCTCTTAAAATAAATCCAAAAATCTTTAAAAAAGAAAAAAAAGAAGAGAGAGAGAGAGAGAGAGAGAGAGAGAGAGAGAGAGAGAGAGAGAGAGAGAGAGAGAGAGAGAGAGAGAGAGAGAGAGAGAGAGAGAGAGAGAAACGTTTCCATGAGCCCTTCTTAAACGCCAACTTTTAAGATGGAAAAAAATGAGATCTTAAAATCTGTTCCTTTGAAATGTTCGTTTGCTAATCCCGATGACAAATTGTTTTAGAGCTTTACTCATTCAATTTAATGTAAAGACAAGTATGGCACCTCAGAATGACTGAGAAATGGAAGCTCTCTGGGCTTCTCATTAATCTCCTGTGAAGGTATACAACACCTGGTCAATTAAGCGAGAGAGAAAAAGCTATTTTTCTTTGAGGATTTATTCAATATTTTTAGTTGGTTTTACTTACTCTCTCTTTAGGACGAGACTTGTTTAGCTGAAGATGTTTGGAAAGACAGAGAAGTACACCCAAGTATGGTTGATTTTCTTACTGATGAATGAGTTTATTTGTGATTTTGTGTGTAGCTGTATAAGTGTAGATGTGTTGTGTGTGGTATGGCAATTTGTTTGTTTTTATATTTTGTTCAGAATAAGGACGACAAATTCCGAAATTTAGGTTTACTGTAATGAAGAAACTTAAAATCTTTTGAAATACTGGCTAAAAAATTATAATTATAATTATTAATTTTATTAAAAAAATAACAATTTTGTGTAAATAATTATTTACACAAATTATTATTTTTTGTGGGTATTTTTAATCCATCTAATGACTTCCATTTTTTATATTTTTTATTTAATAATTACTTATTTCTATCTTTGTTTATATGCTCATCTTTTTTCTACATTTCTTCAACTTGTTCCTGAGGAAGTATTTTTGTGCTAGTTCATTACTCTCTATTTCCCCCTTTTCATTGTGTGTATCATTTTCTCAGTTTTATATTCTCTTTTTCTATACTTCTTCAGTTATCTTCTTTGCTTCTATGTATCTATATTTTTGTTTTTGTGTCTCTTTTGCCTCTTTTCTGTCTCCCAAATGGCCTCTCGATCCGCGTGAGTCTGCCGATTTCAAATCAATTCGTTTTAAATTCTATTATCCCTTCGGTGTTCATTGAATAAATACCTTTATTTTGTTCATCCTATTTAGCGTGTTTACCTCTCCTTTTTCTTCCTTCCAGAATTATTTCTCCCTTCCGAAATATCCCCCCTGACTCTCCCTTCCAATCCCTCCTTTTCCGTCACGTCAAACAAAGCGTGCCGAATTGGACGGAGAATCAGCGTCGAAAAGACAGTTCGCAAGCTCGGATTCCAGCCTCTGTTTAGTGTCTGATTGGAGCCTGTCTATTCGGACAGGAATTTTAGCCACGCCAATGTGTTTGATCGATCTCGTATCACTGTTTTGTTTTGCATTTTCTTCTCTTTATATCCGATTCTCTTTGGCTTTATCTTGATTGACTTCACTGACAGGCAAAGAGAGAGGAGAGCGAACGTCTGATGGGTGTGAAAGGTGGATAGAAAAACACCAGGGGGAAAAAAAGTAAATAAATAAATAAATAAAATGGTAAAAATTAGATATCAAAGAGAAAAAGATAAATAAAAAAAAAAATATGTCGTAAAAGTTAAGAAGAAGAGAAAAAAAAAGAAAAAGTGTGAGGGAGAGGAGGGAGAGCGACCGTTTATTTACGGTTAAAAGTCATTAGTTCGGGTGCGAGAACATCCAAGAGGAAGTTTAAACAAAATATTTGAACTCTATGATAATGGGTCTCAACTTATCTGCCGGATTAAAGAGATAAACTATTGTATTCAAATAAAATCTAATGTACTTTCATTAAACACACACACACACAAACAAACAAATATATATATATATATATATATAAGCATAAATATATACATATATATATATACATATATATATATATATATATATATATATATATATATATATATATATATATATATATATATATATATATATATATATATATATATATATGTGTGTGTGTGTATATAAACTCAATGTCGTAAAAAGAGATATATATATATATATATACACTGAAAGAATTGTTTGTTTATGATAAACAAATTATTTTGGTTAAGAGCTTATTGACAAAAAATTGGTTATGTTAATGAAAATATTTTGTTATTGATAATAAACACCGAATTTTAACCAAATAATATTAGCTGCTCTAACTAATCGACTTTTGTTAGACAAATTAGTAACTGGAAATAAATGCTGGTTGTTTTCGTAACCAAATTTATAGATGTTCTGTAACCAAATTGAATTATTTTAATGGTAACGAAACTTATTCATAATGATAAATAAATTTTTGTCGCTATATATATATATATATATATATATTTTTTTATATTGAGTATATATATATATATATATATATATATATATATATATATATATATATATATATATATATATATATATATATATATATATATATATATAGGTCAGCCTCCACAAAAGCACCAATCCATATCTTAAAAACTACTATAGCTACAAAAAAAAAGAAAAACATTGGTGGAATCAGCATCGAATTCTAGTTAGGAAAACACACTTTTTTTTTTTTTTCCAAGATCGGTAGGTCGGATTTTAAATTTTTTTTCGCAGATAGCCTCTATAGATGCCATAAAAAATGAAAAAAAATTCAAAGCCACTTGGGGATATTTACGGGGGGCTCCACCCCCGTACACCCCCGAGCCCGTGAGTGGTTGGTTGAAAACAAAAAGTAATATAAAAGTAAAAAACATGCAAACCCACAGGGTATATTTACGGGGGGTGGAGTCCCCCGTACCCCCTGAGCCCGTGAGTGGTTGGTTAAAAACAAAAGTAATAAAATTTTTACGCCTACATCATTAATTTATGTATCATAGAGGCTATCTTCGAAAAAAAAAAAATAAAAAAACGTTCTTGAAAAAAAAAAATAAATAAAAAAAAACAAAGGTGTGTTTTCCTAACTAGAATTCGATGCTGATTCCACTAATGTTTTTTTTTTTTTTGTAGCTAATGTAGTTTCAAGATATGGATTGGTGCTTTTGTAGAGGCTGGCCATATATATATATATAAATATATTCACATATATATCATTGAGTGAATGTATATATATATAAATAAAAAAAAATATATAGAAGATATATATATATATATATATATATATATATATATATATATATATATATATATATATATATATATATATAGGGGGCCTATGGTAAAACTTTCTTTATTTATAATAAGAACGGGAGGTCGGATTTGAACAATTTCTTCACAGGGGGCTTCTATGATACCTAAATAGATGTTTTTTCGTATGAAGATTTTTTTTTCAAGAATGGGATGTCGGGTTTTAATTTTTTTTTTTCGCAGATACCTTTATAGATGACATAAAAAGTAAAAAAAAAAAAACTCAATTTCCCGTCTTAAACATGTTATTATGTACCATATAGTAACCCTGTGAAATTATATAAAGAATAAGTTATTGGTTTTAAAAATGCTAAATATTAAAAAACTTAATTATGTTACTCTGATGGCGGACGAAATCGAACGTTCGGAAGGGAACACTTTCATAACACCGAAAAATCCTCTTTTCTTGGTTGATTATTTTTTTTTTTTATATATATGCATTTATATTTTTTAGAATCAATGTTTTACCATTGGAGACTTTTCTTGATTTTTTTCTTAACTATTTTTCTAACTATAATCACAATAAAATTTTATGACGTAATGTTATGTTGGCAACCCTTGGCAAGTTGGCATTACTGAATAACAAATTTTCCTGGTTCCTGAGTCTTGATGTAGAATGTCATAGTGTCATAGTCGATTACCGAAATTCGTATTTTTTTTTTAACGTTAATGTTATTGTAGTGCCTACTTTTAAAGAATGGAAGAATTTTTAAGGAAATTTAATCTTGAAGAGATACTAACATTATTGAAAGGTAATCATTGTTTCCTAATTTTACAATGTAAATGCTAATATTGATTTTAGCTTTAAGCTACCTTTAGGTAGGCTACCGTAAATATAGAAATAATGCTTAAAACTGTTTAGTATTATGTTCAACTAATATATATATATATATATATATATATATATATATATATATATATAGACATAGTTACTTTATATATATATATATATATATATATATATATATATATATATATATATATATATATATATAAGGACATAACTTTATATACCTTATGATCTAAAGTAAATTTTTCATATTAATTTATATTAATTGAAAGTAAATATTCTAAGAAATGTAAAAATTTAAGGGAAAAAATGTTTTAATAATAAGTTAGTTTTTTATATGGAAAATCAGGCAAAGATAATGTTAAAAAAAGCAGATATCAAAAATCTGACAATGTCCTTCATGACCTTGAGGCGTGACGTAATACAACTTAAATATATATATATATATATATATATATATATATATATATATATATATATAGGGTATATATATATATATATATATATATATATATATATATATATATATATATATTACAGTTGTAGTTTGGGAACAATGTGCCATACCCTCGTGGATACCAAAGAGCGGGGGTTCCGGAGACCCTCCCTGGAGGGGGGGAAATAGTCCTACCGAATGTCCCTGGAAGGCCGACTCACTTCATCTGTGTTTACCCCGCATTCCTTTAACTAAAGGGAATACCCAAGGTAAACCGCAAAGATGGAAAGAGTCGGGTCTCTCGGCCTTCCGGTGAATGACAGGGTAGGACTATTTCCCCGGGGGAGGGTCTCCGGAACCCCGCTCTTTGGTATTTAGTGTCGCGGGGGTTCCCTCCACCCTCTACTACGGGGTAAGGAAACGTCCCCCTATGTTCCCGTCGGCTCGAGCCCCCTTTTAGCTGTAATACTATATATATATATATATATATATATATATATATATATAGTAAGAGAGATATATATATATATATATATATATATATATATATATATATATATATATATATATATATATATATATATATTTTTTGAAATCTGTCAACATTTTTAAGTTTTATTACGTCACGCCTAATACGTCACGAATAAAAAAAATTTCGGCTGCAAATTCCTCATGATCTAGCTTTT
>JABUQX010127396.1:0-2500 GCA_015478945.1 Trachelipus rathkii | reverse complement strand
TACCCTTTATATATTAAATGTTAAAATTGGTAATTATTTAGATAAAGGGCTTCACCTCCGATTTTCAAAATTTTTGCACAGTATACTGCAAATGTATTAAAATTAAATATAAAATCAAAATTAAGTCCTAACCTATTAAAACTAACCTAGCCTTACTAAACCTAATCTGACCAAATAAACTGAAAATAAATTTAACCTAACTAAAAAAAATTAACAAAAAAAAAACAACAATCACAGTAAATAAATAAAAACAGTTAAAAAAAACAACAACAATCACCTTATTAAACAAATCTTTAAACACTTAAAACCAAAATAAAAAAATGCGATAAAACTAAACCAATAAATTATTAAGGTCAATCAATAAATATTAGGGGAATTGCTTAAGGTTTTAGTGTATTTTCAGATGATTTGAAAAACTGTCTGTCATTTAGACCTGTGCCTATAAATTTATATGAAATTTTGTTGAATTTGGATTCTTGGTTGCTGTGTGTTAAGAAAGAAAATGTTTTAACTTTATACCTATTAAAAAGGTTATAAATATTTTTTGTCATTTGTGTGTATGTGTATCTTGAAATGAAAGAAGTAAATACATATAAATGCATAGGTTAATATTATAAAAATGCCATTATAAGAAAATGTTCATACTTTATATTTATATATATAATATCAACATTTTCAACTTATGTGTATTATAAACTTTTACTACAATATACATTATTAATGAAAAAAATTATCTTTGAACTATAATGATATGGTCCATTTCATATTGATTCAGAAGATGAAAGCTAGTGGAAGAAGGTGCATGATTTCTGGAATTTTACCTAGGTTAGGTGCAGGTCAGGAATGGGGGAGTAGAGCTTTAGGTGTAAATGAAAGGGTTAGGAAATTATGTCTTTCAGAAAATATTAGATTTTTGGATTTGTGGAGAGAATTTCTGGATAAAGATCTTTTTGCAGCAGATGGAGTTCACTTGAGTCATAAAGGTGTTGGGCTTTTCAGTACCAGTTTGGAGAATTGTTTATCAAAAAACTAGGTAAAGTTGGGGGTGATGGGCTAAATCTCGATCCAAATAATTGTAATGGTAACTGTAATAGTGGTGAGATAAATAAAACTAGTGTTGTTACAGGTTCAAATAATGATGATAGCAATAAAAATGGCAGCATTTCGAATATCAAATGCTTTTACACAAATGCTCATAGCCTTAGAAATAAAAAGATGAGCTGCTTAGTTATACTATAAATGAGAATCTAGACATTATTTGCATAACTGAAGCATGGGTTAATGAAGAATTACATGGAGACTCCTTTCAGGAATATGAAATAGATGGATATTCACTTTATTTATACCAGCGTAGAGGAAAGAAGGGTGGCACTTTATGTTAAAAGCCATATTCAATCTGTATTAATGACTGACTTTAAAACTAATCATGATATTGAATCAGTGTGGGTAGATATCCTTACATGTACAATAAATCATATAGAATTGGGGCATTTTACAGCTACCTCCTGGCCAGAGTCAAGAATTAGACGCGGAAATGATGAAAGAAATTGAGACAGCATGCCACAGTAAAGAACAAGGTATAGTCATAATGGGTGATTTTAATTTTCCAGGCATTCAATGGAATTCCTTGTCTTATATGGACCATAGTCTCTCTCTATATGCACTGGTCTACATTTTGTTTGATAACTTTTTGAGCCAGATGGTCCATGAACCTACAAGACATGATGCACTGTTAGACTTAATATTAACTAACAATGAAAGTATGGTGGATGAGGTTAGAGTTGAGGAGAATTTAGGACTTAGTGACCATAATATAATTAGATTTAATATGAATGTGATATCTGGGCCCAAATTGCAAGTTAATAAGGAAAAGATCTTAGATTTCTGAAATGGCGATTTTACCAAATTTCGAGACATGCTTAGTACAACTGACTGGGATAAAGAGTTTAAAGACCAAAACTGTTTTATCATGTGGAAACATTTTAAGCAAATTTTAATGAATATTCAGTCAGTATGTTTTAAAGATAAACCCATTAGGGTGGCAAAGAGAAAACCTGTTTGGTGGAATAGGGAGATAAGAGAAAATTAATGAAAAGCGTAGATGTTTTAAAATATTCACGGGTAGTAATAGGGAAGATGATTTAGAAAATTATAGGAAAATAGAAATGAACTTAACCAGTCAATAAGAAAGGCAAAGAGAGAGGCAGAAATTAATTTAGCAAGGAATAGTAATAAGGACCTGAAGAAGTTTTTTTAGCTTTTATAAATTTAAAAGCAAGAATAGGACAATTGGTCCGATTAAAAAATTGATGAAAAATTTAGTAAGTTCAGATAAGGGAGTTGGTCAACATTTTCAATGCTTATTTTGGCCTCAGTGTTTTTACTGAGCAGATTGGGATAAGGCTAGAGACTATGTTCTGCATGCATGCGTGGACTCAGAATTTAATTATGATATAATTGCTCTGTAGACTGAGGAGGCTGGATCCAGGGTAACAGTGAG
>JABUQX010127395.1:0-26541 GCA_015478945.1 Trachelipus rathkii | reverse complement strand
TAAAGGACATTTGAGTTTAAGTTTTTTTTGGTAGTTCTTTGTAATTGGTATTATGTAATGTGATAATTTAAAAAAAAAAAAAAAAGAATTTTGAAAAGTTTAAAGATGGAATTTGTACATTTTGTTCAAGTAAGGATGAATTTGTTTTAAAATGATGTCAGAGATGTGAGATTTATTTTTGAACCTTTTCGAAAAATTTAAAATGGTCATTCTGCAAAGTTAGTTTTTCCTCGATTAGATTGTAGTTTGGATTTTTCGAATCATGAGTTGTTTGTTTTGACTTTCGGCATTATCAGTTTTGAATTTAGAAAAGATTGGAAGCCTTAATATTTGTAGTTGAAATTTGATAAGTAATCTTGGATTTTTCATTTATTTAGCAGTGCTTTGGTTGCAGAAAATTTGAGTAGTTTATTGGCAACGGATTGAAATCAGACTAACAAAAAAAGAAGCTACAATTTGACACTCCATAAAAAGTAGTACGTAAATATTGAACTACGAGAATTAGTATCAGCAATTATATCAAGGAAATTAGTGTTTTCATATATGGTTTTATTTGATCTCTCTTAAGTAGGAGGTACTGAAAGGACTTACGTAAACCACAAATATGTATAACCAGATATAGATAAACAATAAGTTAAGTTATTTGTAGTTTATATGAAAATATTGATTATTATTTATTTTTAATTTATTAATTATTATTAATTAATTATTAATTATTATTGAATTTTTTGATTATTTTATTATAATTATTATATCTTTATATATTATAAAATTAAATATAATATTAATTATTTATTATTTTATTTATTTTTTATTACTTGATTATTTTATTATTATTTGAAATATAATTAATAATAATATTATATTAGTTATAATTACTGTGTTTATAAATATAACTCCAAAATGACGAGTTCTTTTTTTTATAATTAAAACACTAATAAAAACAAAGGGAATCATAATTTTCTATAGATTTATGAGGAAAAAAAAAGGAAAAATATTAATTTTACTTATTAATTCTAATATATGAATAGTGGTTTTCTTTGAAGTAAATTAAATCGTTAAATAAAAGTTTAAAGTTTGTCTTCTTTGTTGTCATATTTAATCGGCAACATTAAAAAGGGGTATTTTTGGTTTTATAAAACTACAACTCATTCTTCCAAAATAAACTACAATAGATACAGGGAAAAGGAATACATTGTTGGAATCCTGGTAACATTTTAGTGCGGAAAATGTAAAAAAAAAAAAAAATTAAAAAATAAAAAATTAAAAAATAAAAAAATTATATCTCAAAAACTACAATAGCACAGGCGAAAAGGAAATACTTTTTGGAATTCCTGGTAAAATTTACATAGGAAAATGTAAAAAAAAAATAAAATAAAATAAAAATTATGATTAATAATTATAGTAATAGATTAGAAGGCCTATATTTAGAGACCTTTATTGGTTACTCGTTAAATAAAATAAATAGACTTTAAAAAAAATTTTGGCTTTTTTTTTTTAAAGTAAAGAATACCTCAATGGGAAGATACCGCACCGATGGCAGGGAGTCGATCTTCTCGGCCTTCGGGAACTACGGAGTTAGCCACTAATTCCCCGCCCCGGAGGGTCTCGGAACCCCCGCTCTTTAGTATTTGGGTGTCGGGGTCCTCCCCCCTCCCCTACGGATGGAAAACGTACCCGCCCCCCTCCCCCCCCTGGTTCCCCGTCGGCTCAGCCCCCTACATTGCCGTTGTAATACCTTTACAAATAAATATATATATACTATATTGCCCTGCTCCTAAAAAAAAAAATAGCCAATATTTTATTTTATTAATTTATTTATTTTATTTATTTTTAACATGTTTCCGTAACGCAAACTTTTAACAAGTTATTCCAAAAATGTATCTTTCGCTTGAGCTATTGTAGTTTTGAGATATTGTTTTTTTTTTTGATGTTCTTTTTTTTTAACATTTTCCGCACTAAAATTGTTACCAGATTCCAACAATGCTATTCCTTTTCCCTGTATTCATTGTAGTTTTGAGAACAAAGTTATGGAGCACCAAAAAATAAAAAAGTTGCTGCTACCATAATATAATATATATATTATATATATAATAATATAATATAATATAATATTATAATAATATATATATATATTTATAATATCTTTATATGTTATATTATTATTTTTTATTTATTTATATTTAGATATATATATTAATGTATATATAGTTTATATATATTTATATATTTAAAGTATTATATATATATATAAATAGTATATTGTATTTATAATTATTTTAATATATAATTATAATAATAATAAAAATAAAAATAATAAATTATTATTTATATTCTTATTTTTTATATATATATATATTATATTAATATATTATGATATTAATATATTATTATATATATATATTCTATATATATATTATATTATTATATATATATATATGTAATAAGATATATATATATATATATAATAATTACTATATATATATACATATAATATATATATATATATAATATATATATATATAATATATATATTATATTATATATTATATAATATATATATATATATATTATATATATATAATATATAATTAATAACATATATATATATATAAATAATATATATTATATATATATATATATATATATATTAATATATATATATATATAATATAATATAATATATAATAATATATATATAATATATAAGTATTAGTATAATAATAATTATGATATAGTATATATATAATACTCTTATATTATATATATATATATATATATATATATATTATTATATATTTATATAATAATATTATATATATAAATATAATATAATATATATAATATATATATATATATATACTATAATATAGTATTGTATTATATATTATATATATATATAGTATAATATGTATATATATATATATAATTAATATATATATATAATATATATAATAATATATTATTATATATATAATTTATATATTTATATATTAATATATATACTATATAAAATATATATAATATTATTATATAATTATAAATAAACTAGTATATTATATATATATAATAATATAATAAATAATATACTATAGTGTAGTAAAAATTAAATATATGTATATATATATATATATACTAATACTATAATAACTATATAATATATATACTTATAAAAATATATCATATATTATATATATATATTAAATATAGATATATTACTATACTAATACTATATATTATATATATATTATTAATAATATTTATTATATATAATATATACTTTATTTATTGATTATATATATATATATATATAATATATATATACTAATATATATATAATAATATATATATATAGTATATAGTATATAATATATAAAAAGTAGATATAAATATATATATATATATAAAATTATATATTATATATATATATATATATATATATTATATATTATATTATTTATATTATATATAATATATATATTATTATATATATTTCATCCAGTATTTATACGAATATTTGTTTTATCTAGAAAAAAATAAAAGAAAATACACAAACTCAGAATTTACTTTTTTAAAATTTTAAGCAATAAAAAAAAAAAAATTCATAAAAATTATATATTAACAAACTTTATTAGAGTGGCAAAATAAAAATACTATTGATTGTTAATATTTCAGAGAGTATTTATAGGACGTAAATACCTTTTGAAAGTAAATATAACATGATAAGAAAGAGTTGAATGTTCATTAAAAATTAGTTTGCTATCTTAATGTCTAAAGTGTTATAGTGACGCAACCTTCCGTCAACCGGTGTTGTACGGCCCGTGACAATACCAGTTGTCTACTAGTTGAACAGCCTTCTCTACTGTCATTGGACAGCTGGTACAGATACCAGTGTACCAGTACGCAGCCTTCTCTACTACTGCACTGGTACAGCTAGTACAGTACCAGTGTACCAGTGACGCAGCCTAACTTTACGTCACTGGTATAGCTTGGGTACTAGTACGCAGTTGTCCCTATTGAGCTACTCTATTACTGTCACTGGTACAATGGTACAGTATCAGTATGTACTAGTTGATTCGTCTGAGTGCTCTATAGCTCTACGGTCACTGTTAACACAAGACTTTGGTACATGTTAGGTCAGGTGTATTGTATTAGTAGACACAGAACCTTAAAACTCTACTTCACTGACTAGAGCAAGTTGTTGGTTACATTGTGTTTCTCAGTTTTTTTCACTAGTGGACTTGTTCGTTTCAGAGAACAAAACTTAACGTTTTACTATTTTGTCTTATTTTGAGTACAGCTGGGTACTCTCTCTCTCTCTCTCTCCTCTCTCTCTCTCTCTCTCTCCTCTCTCTCTCTCTCTCTCTCTCTCCTCTGCTCTCCTTCTCTCTCTGTTTTGCGGGCTCCGGCTTCGTAACTCCTGCCGTCACTTAAAAGATTCTTAGATTCAATTACCCTAGAGAGTCTAAAATTCGCCAAATTCTTAATTAGAGTGGTGAGCACAAAAGTTATATCTCACCCGTACAGGTAGTTTTCTGTGCAGCAATCGCACTCAGCATTTATTGAACCATTTCATATGAACAGACATCCCAATGGAATTCTTCGCACTTTCTTCAATTGATAGTCGAAACCAACCAACACTGCATGATCTCCGCAAATTACGAAAACACTTTTGCAGAGGCCAGTCGGAAACCAAACATGAACACTGACGAAAGTGCTTTTAAAACTTACAAAGATTATTTAGTGTACTAAAACGATGTTTTTTAATTATTTTTGTATTCAATCTAATTTAGAATTCAGTCGCCTAAGCGTAACAGAAAAGTAGTGGAGGATACGTTATTATGTATAATTGTATTCTATGATTAATTTACCAATTATAAAATTTGCATTACACATTTTTTACTATAGATTCCAAATGTATTTCTTCTTGTCATTATGTTACATACATATAAACACAGTAGTTTAGCTCTTACTTACCGCTCCTTAAGTTGAAAATTTCAAAATAGAAACTAAGAATGTATATATATATCTATATATATATAATATTTATATTATATATATATTATATATATATATATATATATATATATATATATATATATATATATATATATATATATATCATAAATTTATATATATAAATATATATATATATATATAACAAATATATTACATATATATATAATATATATATATATATATATATAATATATATTATATATATATATATATAATATATATATATATATATATTATATATATATATATATATATAAAATAAGTATATATATTTATATATAATATTTCTCACTTTTTCTTCACCATCCCAGCCTGTAGGGGATAAGCCTGTCGAGGAGCTGCATCTCCCAAATGTAATACTTTTCCCTCTATACACTTGCCACCGTGCCCAGGAGCCATCTCAAACTGACTTTTTCTCATATTACATTCCAGGATCTTCTTACCTGTTCACTCCTCATTCAATCTCTCAAGCGCACACACCATGATAAATTCTTAAACTCTCGTCTCCGCGCTATATCTGTGCTCCTCTGCACTAGTGTTCTTAGCCCAACACTGCTGAATTCGTTAAGATAATCGCGTCTTAGTTCTTTTTAGGGAGGGAAGTTCCCATTCTGCTACTGAATATTCCGCTTTTCCTTTCATAGGGTATAGTATTCCCACGTTTTTGGGAAGAACTTTACCACGTCTCTTCCCCAGCTCATCTTGTCTCCCTTGTTCGATGAACAACAACGCCTAGGTATTTAAACTTGTTTACTTGTTTTAAGCTAGACTCCTCGTATAGTTAAACCACTATCTCTTCTCCATCTGGCTATCATCATCAACACCATTTTCCCTTTATTTGTTTACGATCCCCACGGCTTAACATCTCATTCAACCTATTTATGGACCCCTTGTAAAGTCCTTCCACCTCTTAATGTTATATTCCACAGCCATGTCACACTCGCGTACACCAGTGTGTGTTCTCCATTCTCTCTTGTACTAAATCCTTTTTATGGCATTGCTACAATGTAAAGAGTTAGCAGTGAAATGAACACTGCCCTGTCTCACGCCCATCTTACATCAGACCATCTCTGCCCCACTCCCTCCCCATCATTTTTACCATGTTTTGTTGGGTTTTTCCATTACCACGCTTTTAATCACCCTATTGATTTCGAACGATATATCATATTCTGTCATATTCATGTCATATATATTATATTATATAATATATATATATAATATATATAATAATATATATATATAATATATATAATATTATATATAATATATATATAGTATATATATATATTAATAAATATATATATAATATAACATATAAAATAAATATATAAGGTATATATATATATATATATATATATATATTATTATATAAGTATTATTATATATATATATATTTTTATATATATATATATATATAGCCTATATATATATATATGATTCCATTCAGAGTTTTTTTTTTGAAAAATTTGAAAAACCAAGTTCAAGATTAAAGCCTGATATTCGCTCTGATACGCAGGTGCTTGAAATTGTACAAATCAAAGGAAGTTGGAATAACATATATAAATGGAGTATGTTCTATCGTACAAGGGTGTCGCAGTACATGTTAAGTTTGTTCACGGATTTTGTGACGGAAACGATAATGCCGCAAGACCTGAATATGCAGCGAGATTTCCCAACAGAATATTGACATTGAAACATTTCAAACCATCTGAAGATAGTTTGAGAGGATTGGTAGAGGAATTTTGCAGGGTGTGTAAAAAGAGGGTTTGAAAGTAAACCATAGATAAGAGTAAGGTTTATAGTTGTGAGGAAGACAGTCCCGGTGCTGACAGTCCTCAGTGTGAAGTTGTGTGAGCAGCTGGAACAAGTGTCGGATTAGTTTTATTTTAAGTATTTTTAGTGTTATATGTTGAAAAAAGGGAACAATTGATGCAGAGTGTAGTAGGAAAGTTGGTGAATGACAGATAGGAGCGCTGGGTTGCAATGAAATCGTTGTGGATCTAATAGGGACTAAGTCTTGAAGTGCGCTAGGGTCTTACATGAGGATGTTGTTTAGGTGTGTTAATGTATGAGTAGTGCAACTATGTCTTGCGAATATGAGTTATAGATCTCTAAAGTTTCAAGTGTTCAGATTGTGTGCGACAATATTTTAGGGACGTGTTAGGTGTGAAAAGAATGAGAATTGATAAAAAATGAGGAAAAACGTATTAGAGAGTTGTGTGGTGTGAAGAAAGGGGTAAATGATTTAGGGAGTAAGTAAGATTGAAAAGATAACATTGATATTGAGTTTTTTGGTCATGTTGAATAAGGTGCATGAAATGATAATAGTCATCTCCCATGGTTAATCGGATGTGTATTAGTGAAGTGATGAGGTGGTGTTGAAGATGCAATGTCTGGAGGGATTGAGAATGTGAGTTTGGCAGAGACGAGGAAAAAACGTTGAAAAGAGGTGACCGATATGGTCTTTTTAGGGATTTGTGGACGGAGCAACATGTCCAAGGGGGGCTATGATTGTGGCCCACCTGAGCCAAGGGTAATAGAAGCCTCTGTCATCAGCGTGAGACGAGTGTATGCCGTATATTGAGGGTGTTCCATGGCGCGGCCCACGTTGGAGAGCCCTCTGGATAGTCATGGAATTTTTGACTTCGTACGAAGCGAAGTTCTCAGCTAATAAAGGTGTCATAGTAGGGGAAGGGAGCTTGCGTGAAGGCTGGGCTTTCTTCTTTCGATATGTGTTGGGGCATACTGAAATCATGCGTACCAGCGTACTTTATACTGTATTCCCCGGTTAAATCATTGCACCGCGCTAGTTGAACTGTACCTGCCAAAGGCTTGGGTATAAAAAAAGGGTAGAGTTGTGGATATTTGAATGAGTTATTGTGAATAGTAGACATAGCCGATAGGCTGGTAAAGTCCAGCTAGTAAGACGTATAAAGTTAGTAGCCCCCTAGTGATTTGTATATAGTATATACTTAATATATTAGTATATAAGGCGATGCTATATATATACTATATATATACCCTATATATAGGATATATATATATACTACCTATATATATAATATATCTATCCTATATTATACCGTTTTTTGTTTATTAATAGTGACTAAGTCTAGTACTATATAAAATAATGCGTTTTTAAGTCTTTATATTGTAATTCAAAAGAGGCTAGAATTCATTCAGTTGTTTCTTTCAGTAAAAATTAATACAGATGGAGGCATTACAGAGCTCGCGATCGACCCAACGCGTGAATTAATCTTAAAGTAAGAGGTTAACATTGAACAAGTAGTTCAACATAAGATAAAGAGTGAAAAAAAACACATAAATACATGACGCTGCACACGTAAATAGTTCTAGAGTTCTCGTCGGTGATGCGTTGTAAACTTAACTAGAAAATAAGATAAAATATCCGAAAATATGAACCAAAATCAGTTTACTTGCAAAGTAATATGAGAGAAGTCCCCAATTTGTGAAATTTAATTATGGAGAAATTAGGATAATAAAAAATAACAATAAGAATAACAAAAAAAAAATATATTATAGAGAGAGAATATTAATAAATTAAAAAATAAATATACATGAAAGTAAATATGACCTTATTTCAAAATAAGGAAATAGAACTATTTTAGAGTAAAAAAAATATATCATATAGTAATAATAAAAATATATATATATATATAAATTATATAAAAAAAAAAAAAAAAAAAAAAAATAATAAAACGTAAATATAATTAGTAAAAAAAAAAAAAAAAAAATAAAAATAATAAATGATAATAAATATATATTATATAGAAAAAAAAAAATTAGTAAAATATAATAATATAATAAAATAAATAAATAAAATAAAATAAAATAAAATAATAAATAATAATAATAATAAATAATTAAAAAAAAAAAATAAATAAAAAGAGTGAGATAATATAAAGCAAATAGTATTATATTACTATACTAATAATTATAGTAGCCTTAATTATATATATATATAGTATAATAATATATTGAAAATAATATGAATATATATTATTATTTATATTTTATAGTATATTAATATATTATATATTTATAGTATAAAATAATAATAATAAAAACAAATGTAAAAAATAAATAATTACTTTTGTGTAAACAAAAATAATAATTGAACAAACTGAAAAACGATAGTAAATCTTTATAGAAAAATAATAAAAAAAAAATAAATAAATAAAATATAAATAAGATACATTAATAATAGAAAAGTAATAAATATTAATAAGTGTATATATATTTATATATTATGTTAATATAATATATATATATATGTAGTATATATATTTATATATAATAGTATATATTATCACTCCTTCGTAGGCCGTAATACCCGACCTTAGTAACGCTTAGCATGTTACGGTGGATTACAAGAAGTTAAGTTAAAGGTAATTCTGCTATACGACGAGTTTTCTTTCGTCGGCAATTACCAAGTCTACGTTTTTTTTTACTGAAAACTCCTCAGATTGGATCTTCAACCCCTCGAATGCTTAATCCATTTCTCATATATATCAGAGCATTAGGTTTCTTGACAGAGCATACTATCTCTCTGTGTCCCTATCACTATAGTATTTGGGTTCTAAAATACTGAACGATCTTTTAACTAGAGGCGTATCGTTTAGCAGGAATGATCAAAGAAAGATTTCACAAGAAGTTTTTATGTTAATCTCGCAATATCCTCACGGTCCGAGCTTCCAATTATTTTCGACAATGGGCTTTCATCTGCTTTAAATATTTCGGTTTCGAGCATGGAATTGATATTAATTAAAAAATGAGGATTTCAGGGCAAGCTAGTACACTCCACATTAAACACGGAAAAATCTGTCACACAAAGAATTTTCTAACTTATTATTATCCTGGCAAAATTTGTTACATGGACTGAAACGTCTGCAAAAGCGCCACTAGCCACAATACATTCGTATCATCATATTGATTTGTCGTTGAACCTTTCAAATCCAATTTTCATTCGATTACCACTATCGCCAGTATATTTTCTCCCTTTAAAATGAGGCATTTTTCTTATTAACTTCTCTAGCAATCAGACCCAACTGTCAGATGCCAAAAACTCCTCCATTATTTCCACACCGACCAGTAGATATTTTTGTAAATCACTATTGGCACTCGAACTACACACACTGAATAATGCAAAAAATTTATAGAAGGTACAAATTTTTTCCGCATATAATAGACATGCAGAAGGAGAAGAAACTATAAGTACCATACTAAAAGTACACAAATTAATATTTGAGACAATAAAAAACAATTGACTAAACTAAGATAAGAAGAGAAATATGCCACAACACATAAGGAGTTACAAATCATTACAATAAAAGGTGAAAAAGAAGGTAAAAAATTTACAATATCTGAAAATTATCCAAGACAAAGATGACAACCATAAACAAGTATTTCAGTTATATTATCAACTATGTGGAAAATTATGGGAACGGAACCTTTAAAATGGAAGATTGCTCACCACAAGAAGATACAGAAAAAAAGTTTATTATTAATTAATCATAATTAATTCTTATATAGAGAGCGATTTATAATGTATATAATATTAATAATTATATTACAATAATTTAAGATAGAGAAAGGTAGAGAAAAAAAAAAAAAAAAAAAAAAAGAAAAAAAAAAAAAAAAAAAATCGTGATAAAAATAGATAGTTATTATTATTATTAAAAATCATCAATTAGATATAATAAATATGAAGTATTTATAAATATAAATAAAAAAATGATAATACATAGAAAAACAAAAATATATATATCAACTGATGTAATAAATTTATCTAAGAATAAAGAAAACCAACTAAAAAAAAATATAGTATTAATCTTTGCGATCAAATATTTCCCAACAGAGAAGCAAAGTGAGTATATAGCACAAAAAGTTGATATTAGAGTTTAAAGAATGAAATAAAATAAAAAAGTTAAAAGAAATATATTAAATCTTTATGCAAATAAAAATTAAGTTACTAATTAAAAATTATTTTCAGTAAAACGAGGAATTTCGTTAAAAAATATTATCAATTTTTATTCTTTACACAAAGATTTTCTTAAAAAGAAATTCCATAAATAAATTATATAAGAAAAGATGTATAGCAAATTGTTATAGATTATTAAGTATATGATTTATTTAAATGAAACCAATAAGTAGAAAATAGTATATCTTAAAATTTTGTATTTAAAAAATTTACTAGACAAAACAAAATTTTTATTTATTTTTTTACATTAGATTAAATATTTTATCATATAGGATTTTATTATTATTTAGTAATTTTATATTCTTTATTTTATTCTATATGTTGTGTGTGTGGTAGTAGTAGTGTGTGTACGATGTGTTGCCAAGTTGTTTCTAGTGTGGTTGTGAAAAAAGAAATGGACCACATTTGCCACTAGACGTGGCTTTCTATTATACTTTACCAAACATCCCGCGCCCCTTAAAATCTTAACTTTCGTGCTCTGTTGTCAATTCCATCTTCTAATCTAACTCTACCCTACACTTTTTGCTCCTGTCTGAGACTCAGATGGCTAAGATTTCATCTCCTTCGTTAACTCGTTTTATAAGCCATCTTTACACAGACTTATTTCATAACTTCTAATATCGAAGGTGTGGAGTGTGTGACCTAGGTAAACATTAATACTCCGTAACGTAGCGTCTCGGAGAAATTCAGAATCTGACACTAACTTACGGATGCTTTGTGCCGCGCAAAAACTTTCTTCCTCTACGTAACAGAGTAATCTAGTGCTTCTGAATCTACATGTCGTCCCTATACAAACATATATTTCACTCTTTCTTTGAATATCTTTACCCACCTCTCGACGAGACATGTGTGATATCTCTCATCCAAGATACTGCATGTTCCCTCTATTGAGGATTTCAATGCTACCACAACACTGATGTGTTGAATGGGGTGGTGTGGGGCTATTGCGCATACTGATTTAGGAGTGAGAGGGCGAGGTAAGCCCCGATATGTCATTGTGCCAGTCATTCTAAACGATCTGGATGCAAAACTAAGTCAATATACCTTACATCACATTCCGGATCGTCCTAACACAATTCGTTGATACACACTAGTGACACTAGCCCTGACCTTCAACCAACTAGTTTTCTTTTTATAAATGCAGCACATTCGCTCTAATTGGTAAATCTGACCACAACCTTTATATCTCTTAATTTAATACTTTCTCTCCAAAGCGCCATCCTGCCCTATGCGTTTTTTCTGGCACTTTGATCGGAGTGATTGGGGCCTTGCGTACACTTCTACGCTAACTATAATTGAATGACTGCTTTTGACTCTGATGACGCATTCGGCTTCGGCCACTAAGGTGGGAGCTGTAATCGTCTACGGGATGAGAAGGTTTATTCCTGACTGTCTGACTTAAATCTATTCTCCCTCATAATCCATGGTTCGATCGTGCCTGTTCTTGGCCATTCAGGCCAGAGACAGCGCTTATCGGGGGTTGAAAAATTCTCGTTCTCCTATCACTCTCGCTAATTTTCATTCAGCAGAAATCAGTTGCAGGGATACTCTTCGGACTTTCATTCAAAGCTGGCTTTCATAAAACGAAAGTATGCGAGCTAGACCCCTTGGTTCTTCCTACTGATAAATCTTTGTCTGGCCCTTGCAAAAAACATCCTAAACAACTTGCTGTAAATCTACCTGTTTCCTCCTCTGTATAATCACGATCTGATGGCTCTTGCTAACTCTCAACTGAAAAAGGTCCAACTCATCGGCCTCCTATTTCCTCATAACTACAGAACCCTGGACGATCTGGCTTCTCCTCCTCCACCTACTTCTCTCTCAGGTGTACCTATACTCTTTGCCTATGTGGATTACGATTTGATCGGAGGTGCATGGGCTCCTAAGATCTTATAGACTTTAGGATGGCGGGGCCCGAGGATGCATTACCTTCCCCAGTTTTGAGGGAGTGTGCTTCCGAGCTGGCCCCTCCCCTCGTTCAACTATATTCTCAGTGTCTCAAATACTAACACTTTCCCTCATGTTGGAAGCACGGCCACATGTCCAACCTATTCGAAAAAAGGAAGCCGGCTCTGATCCTTTCTAACTATCGCCCTATAGCTCTCCAAACCTGTATTTATCATGAGATCTTGAAAACCCTTCTCAAACGTTCTCACTTCTAATAAGAACCATCTGGAAAGAATTCTGATTCTCTTTCTATCCGATCGCCAGTACGGAGCTATTGCGGCAAAGTTCGCACGGTCTACTGGTGATCATACTTTCCCTATTTAGAACCGATTTAATGAGGTTCCGCCTCTTAGGAAACTACGGGGAGACTGCGATAGTCGCTTGAAAAATTCCAAGCATTTGACCGGGTATTAATATGGCACGCGTCACTCTTCTCCAAGCTCCCCTCCTTCTGTGGGTTTCCTCCGTCTCTGTTGCTTACTCTATGTCTAGTTTATATTCTTTCTAAGTCGCTCGCAAATCTCTTTGGTTAGAATGGAGCGACGTCTTTCTTCCTTTTCTTTGTCAAAATAGTGTAATGTTACACTCAGTTAGATCTTATGATTGCTTTATTCACCTATCATGATTCTACTTATTCATTAATAATCTTCTCAACCTAGCACATCTAACACTTATATCACTCAATAAATTGCCAGATGAACTCGAACCTTCATTCTTCAAACTCATTTCAATTCGGCTACCCTTCTTACTTCTAGAATTGCTCCTCGTCTTAATCTTTCCGTTTTTATTCTCGCTGATGGATTGAATATTCCGGTGGGGTCGTCTCAACCTTGTGTAAATTCATTCTTTAAAAACTCAATCTTCTTCAATACATCTCGGCGCTCTCTAAGACACCTTCAACTTTCCTATTCTCGTTCGACGGTTCTCTCGTCTCTCCCGTGATTTGGACAAGTCACTACACAAATCGCTTGGCCTTAACATAAAACACAATGTCTTAAGAGAAAAAACCATCACATTCACAAATTGCACATAGGCTAAGGCTCAAAAGAAAACATAAGAACAGAGATAAATGTATAAGAACAAGCAAACATAGTATGAGATTTAATTTACCTACTCCAACAATTAATAATACCAGATATAATATACAAGGGTCATCATCACCGCACACACGTTAATTTATAGAGTTAATGCATCATATATCATCAGACGGTATATGGATCAGGGTTTCATCCTCTCTGGCTTACTAGGATAAGGGTGAGTCACAATAATGCAAAAAGAACTATTATATAAAATATACATACCAGTTTTCTTTATATAGTTCAACTTGACATACGTGATCATGCAAGACAGAGCAAGATAGTTGGAATGCATTAACATTAATCGATAATAGATAAAAAAGCCGTAAGCAGGCACAAGGACACTCAGAAGTGGAGATCTTATCACAAACGACACGAGCACACTCTCCTATAAAGACAGAAACCTTACGGTAAACACAAAAGAAAATGCAAAAGATATGATATATCGACTACATGAAGAATTTTGTGATGAAATAAAAATTAGCAACTCCAGAGACTTGAGCTTACACGACTAAGCAATAGGTAGCATCAACCTTCATTTACCTACCACCCTCACTGATTTTGTAGGAATACTCGTGCCATTCTCTGTGTTAAACATAACAATTCACAAAATATAAATCTCCCTCACACTTTAAAGCACACGAGTCTGCTACATACATCTGCGATGATTTACAAGTTAGATTTGAATAAGTTTATAGTTGATTTTAACACCCCCTCCATGAGATATTAGTGGCTATGTGTGCCGTTGATGCTGTGTGTGGGTTGAATTGTCTGTGTTAAAGAACCACACAAAAAATAGAGCACAAAAAAAAAGACCAAGAGAAGTAATGCAAGGTGTCCCTTTCTTTGTGGATAGGCTTTAAACAAGGCCCCATCAAAATTGACTTTTAAGCTCACTGAGTAGATAGATACTATACTTATTAATGAGATAACCACATCTCACTTCAGCATTCCTGGAGAATCGTGAGGATTGCATCAAATTGGTATTCAACTGGATTGAAATATCAGCAAAATATTTTGCTTTTTTGGTGCGACTTGAGGCCATCTGCCCGAAATAAAAGCAGAAGTTTCGTAGAATGAGCTTCAAACACAATGATGTGAAAGATAAAAAAAACTTTTTGACCTTCTGATTTTCTATTTCCTGCAGGAGGGCTGCTGCCAGGGCAATATATGTGTTTACAGTCTGATATATAGGCCCAGTGAACTTGCTTTGTTGCCTCTTCTTTAAAGCCTTTTTTTTACACCTCAACGTTTATGTCCAGTCTTATATTAGATAGGAAGCACCATCAAATTTAAATAATGTTGTCATAATTTAAAAAATCAAGTATCAGTACAGCCACTTATGAATAGCAGTTTGCAATACTTTTCTGCTATTCCATTGGGCTATTTTTAACAAGATATTAACAAGAGAAGCGTTGTCTACGGGATTTTTCCATCCTCCCACTACTCTAAGCATGTTTTTCAATGTTTTTTATCAACGTTATCCTCCTAAACTATCGCCCATAACATAACAGAAGGTTACCGGCAGTGTTCCTTGACTGCTGGTAATTCGACCTATCACTCTATTTTACATCCGGTGTTAAGGTGCAAAACCAATGTTGAGGGCCTATTTCGTGGTCCATTTTCGAGCCTCCAACCTTAAAAATATGGACATGTAAAATTCGTAAATTTTTTCAGTCAATTCTTAACTTATATATGAACACAAAACTGTAGCTTTTTTTGCCCCTCAAAAACGTTGATTTCCCGGTTGTTTTCTGTTTGTAGTTCATTCCTTCAGGAAATTTTCAATTTTAATTTCATGTTTAATGACCTTCTTCTGCACTATCATACTTCATATTTTTAACCCCGAAATGACCTTCTCAAACTTGAAATATGAAATAGGTCCATTATCAAAAATAGTACAAAAGACAGTAGTGTATAACACTTTTTAGAGTTTTGGCAATCATGTGTTTGTCCAAGATTCCACAAACACAACTTAATATTTGAGAAAAAATTATGAAACAAATTGCGGATAATAAAAATTTATCTATTCTATCAAAACACACGAAATGAATGAAAAATTTTACAGAGACATATAATTATATAACTATGAGAAAGAATGCACATTTCTTTAGAATAAACAGAAGTATCTTCTTGTATATTCATTAGTTTTCTTGATTGTGTTCTGGAACATAAATTTTCTATAAAAAAAATAATATTATTCAAAATGAATTTTCTGAAAAATAATAATTAGTCTCTTGAGTTACACAAAAAAATAGTCTCAAGAAAAATTATAGAAAGCATAAACGCTATCTTGCCCCAGGATTACTAATGCTCTTGGAAAATTCAACCATATTTCGGCAGGACGCCGAGATAGCAGAATAAAGAATCCAATTATAGCAATTCTTAATTTTTTTAACACTTACGATACTATATTACCATAATAGAATCCTCGCACAAGAATATTTTTGGTCCTCCCGTATATATTAATAGCATCTAGAGTATTTTCTGATTTGCAAACGATGAAGAGAAGACTTACTCAAATTAATGGAGAACAGGAAAAAGGCGGTAGCTGGGGAATTATCATTTCGATCTTTTTTCATATTTTCTCCTTAATTGTTCTTTTCTTTTCCGATGCATTGTATATGCGCACTATTTACTCCGCTAATCTTGGAGGTTAAAAAATAAGGTTAATATCGACTAGATTATGATAAGATTTTATATTCACTCTAAATGGTATATTGAGTATATTCACACTAATAACTAAATAAATGATTACATATAACATTTATATACATATACGCTTTATATTATAAATATATAATTATGATTATGTATTAGTTTTTCCTTCTAGTCTGATGACGTCTATACCTGTTGTATATAGAATATATTTACGATATATATATAATATTACTATGTAATTGTACTTCACACAAGACTCTAAATCACAAGTGACAGGGGGACATAGTTTATTATTGCTTGTAAAAAATTTTAAATTATAAGTTTTAAGAATTGTTTGACTAAAAATAATAAAAATTAAATATATAAATTATTTTGAAAAAAATATTATCCAAAATAACCCAATAAAATAATAATATATGCTATCACCGAATGTGTACACAGTAAGTCCTAAATATGATTAGGGCAGATCATAGAAAGCTGTTGCAGACAGTTGTTATCTAAGAGCAATCATAAAATACCAGAATAAAACCCAAGTGGTCTGTTTACGAAAAGTCTCAGGAACACTCTACTATAATTTATCCCAATATCACTGATCATAGCACGTATCATATTGACAAAATATATGATTTATGCCCATTGCATAGTATCTTATTAATGTTTTTTTACCACCAGTAACTGAATAATGAATTCAAAAAAAACACCTTTTTCCCTAAAACAACGCATTGCACCTCACTTATTTTTTTTGGTTTATTGGTGTTCTTATTTTTTTATCACGGTTATATATTCCTAATTTACTCGTGTATTTTCACACACATGGAGAGTTTATTCAAGCGAAGGAAAAAATAAGTCTTTGTAAGTGGGAAAGGGGACTAACCTTTGGCCAGCCATTGTGCCTTCTTGGTGAAAATTAATTTTCCCGATAAAAAAAAATTACTATCTATAAGTTCACTCTTCCTTCAACTTTATAACTAATACAGCACCTCTATTACTCACTGGATGAAGAAAACTACGATAATAGACGAAGATATAGCTCCACTGTATCAAGAGCTCAGCAATTATACATACCCGCTAATATACTGGTAACACATACAACTAACCGTCATGTACCATGCATTCTGGCTGATTTATATAATATAATATCAGCTATTTATTTTAATATTATATTTTAAATTACATGAGAACTTTTAAGCTTCATATAGTATTGTTGTGATGTTAGTCTCCCTGAGTTATATTTGAAATTTAAGCCAAAAATTAATTCATGCTCATTTTCTCCGGGGGGCACTTGTAGCTGTCTCCGGGGGGCAAAAGCCCCCCGGAGTATGCCTGTGAAAGAAACACTGAACTTCAGTTTTGTATGCTAAAAGGCATTAGTTATGAGTATGAGAGTTAGCAGACGAAGAGCGATGCGTCTGACGGTTATGTGTTTAGACGACCAGGACCCAATTAAAATTTCAGGGGTATAAAGCCTTCACCAAATCACATAAGGTCTACTCTTCTTACTCTATATTTATGCTCGACAAACTATTTTATTCTTTTTTTTATAAAATTGAAACAGCCCGTAAATAAAAGAAATAGGAACCATCTTAAGTTATCACCCGAGAAAGGTTCAACTAGTGGATACCAGAAGGTAGAGAAAGGCAGTACAAGAGCATCAGGATGACATAATGCGAATGTCCGCTATAAAACATAGCTAGTCCGGCGTTAGTCTTAGCATGCCTAACTACTATCATACAATAATATAATTATTATTTTATAATATTCCACAAAGAAAATTAGAATTGAATTAATTAATATATGAATATTAAACAAAATAATAAATTAAAAATTAACTGTGTCTAATATAGTAAAAGTGAGTATATAAATATAAGAATTTCACACTCGCACGTAAAGATACACTCACTTCATAATGAATTAATTTCTGAAATCCACGTTTACAGCCTATCTACACACAATGAACCATTACCTCGCTTTATAACATAATCTGATAATAGTAGTTGTTTAATAAATAATTGCCTAAAGAGAAAATACTGGTGAAAATTTAACAATAAAATTTATAGTAAAATTAGACCTTGAAAGAAATAACTATAGGAGGGTCTCATTGTCTATTATTAAAGACTCAGCAATGTGACAGACACACAACATGATATCGTAGAAAATATAATTGAGTAAAATGAATGATGGTTCTTTGATAGTTAAGAGTATCTATAACTGAAAAGTGCGACGAGAATGTATAATTTGTCGAAGGGTCACATGGGTCATGTGATGGAAAGTGAATATTATTGAACAAAGGAGATAACCTAACAAATAGTAGATAAAAATTGTAGATCTCATGCTTTAATATCTGATACAACACTATTATGATACCACTAGATAGACACCAATTCCAAATAATCACACCCATTATATCTCAAAAGAGTTAAGTCACACCAAATGCATAATTAAATGAAGAGATTGACCATCATATTAAACTTTAGAACCAACACCTACACCTTCCAGTGTTCTTCACACAATAATATTATAAATCATGACCGTGATACCTTAACTGTCAGGAAGGAGTTGAGTGATGTCTGAAGGTAAATTCTATATGCTTAAACTGAGATTAATAGGAGCCATCATCAATCTTCTCTCACGACTGATTTGAGCATTTAAACGTTTTGTAGTAATCAAAATTCACTATGTATGAATGGCGTCACCTAGAGAAAATCCCTTCTAGTTACTCCCATAAGAATGGTATTCGAAGTAGAGACACTAAATGTATTATATGTATGAAGAATACAATCTATATTAAAACTATTCTTTGATGAATAGATATAATATTATCATATCAGGATCATAATCACTGAGATTATATATAAGTAGTAAGAACTCTATTCCAGAGTAGGTCTGTTCCAAGGCTTTAGATTAATGATTGTCCATAAGTGTATTATTCCGAATTTATAATATATTATTCTATATAACAAGGAATTTGAGATCCAAGTTTGAAGAAAGGAGTAATAGGAAGACAAAATTCAAGGATATGAAGAAAGGTAGTAGAATAAAAAATAGAGATAAAAATAATAAATAAATATATTTCTATTTATTTTTTATATAATAATATTATATTATATTATATTTATTTATAAATCGTTAATATTATATATAGGTACCTAATACTATAATCAAGATAGTTTGATGATGTTACACTGGAAATGTATAGTGATCCCAGTCTGATGAACATGAACAAGCTGACGAAGAGTATGTATGTACAAAAAAAATGTAAAACCAACGTTGTTTACTCAAAACGAGCTAAATGATTTGGTTAGGGATTTCGGCTTAACAAAGGAGAAAGCTGAACTGCTTGACTCCAGATTCAAGGAGAAGAGCCTGTTGGCAAAAGGAACCAACATTATTGCATATAGGAAAAGAGAACAGCAATTTGCTCAATATTTTCAACAAGCTGAAAATTATTTAGTACACTGCTCAGATAGTGTATGTAGGTTTAAGGAATCAATTTTGAATAGACTATAAAATTGAGGAATAGAGGCTTTTCACAGACTCCTCCAAAACTAGTTTAAAGGCTCTTCCAATAAACAACGGTAACACCTATGCATCATTACCTGTTGCTTATTCTGTACATATGAAGGAAAGTTATGAAAACCTTGATATAGTTTTAAATAAAATAAACTATTCCGCTCATAGTTGGAAGATATGTGGCGATTTGAAGGTGTTATGCATGCTCCTTGGCCAGCAAAGTGGGTTTACCAAATTAACATGTTTTTTATGTGAATGGGATAGTATAGTGAGGGATCAATATTGGTCAAGCAAAGACTGGCCTGCAAGACAAGTTTTAAAGCCTGTAGAGAAAAACATTCTGCGCAAGAACCTCGTGAATCGGAACACATTCTGCTGCCACCTCTACACATAATATTAGGAATAATGAAACAGTTCATGAAAGCTCTATCCAAAGATGGGGAATGTTTCATGTATCTCGGCGAGAAGTTTCTTCATTTATCAGAATCAAAATTGAAAGAAGGCTTGTTTGTTGGACCTGATATCCGGAAATTAATGTTCGATTCCAACTTTAAATCAAAAATGAAAGTCAATGAGACGGAGGCTCAAGTATCATTCAAGCAGGTTGCAAGCAAGTTCTTGGGCAACAAAAAGTACACACACTATATTTCTATTGTAGCCAACATGCTGGAGAAGTTGAAAGAGTTAGAATGTTTGATTAGCCTGAAGATTCACTTTTTGAACAGTCACCCTGATTTTTTCCCCGACAATTTGGGGGATGCAAGTAAGGAGCAAGGTGAAGTTTCCCTCAGGATGGAAAGAAGATATCAGGATGGAAAGAAGATATCAGAGCCGCTGGAATACCACTGTGATGAGAGACTATTGCTGGTCACTTCCCCGAGAAGTTCAGCAAGCGACTCACAGGAGAAAATCCAACACCATAAATTTCAAAGAGAAGAGGTCAATTTTGTACAACATTCTTTTTATTACCTTTTAGGCCAAGAATCGTCTCAAATATTCGTCGAATCGAAAAGTCGTCCCAAAACCTCCTGAAAAGAATAGCCTTGAACAATTTTTTCATAATTTAACAAAAAAACAGAAACAAATACCGAAAACAGAGAACAAAACAGAGTATGAAACCTTCATATCTTCTTTACGACAATACTTCGAAAACTTACAATCATCTTATCTAAAACAAGATACACTCGAATCTACCAGACGTAACTCAGAGCGTTTTTAAAATTTAGACCTTCAAAATAAATGGAAAAAGTGTTGATCCTCTAAAAGTTATTCCCAAAGAGAAATCAGGAAATTTATAAATTAACAATTTAAAAATTAAGGTGCACCCAGAGAAATATGGAGAGAGACATTCCTTTTCCTATACAAAATGATAAAACATTTTAATTTTTAAACCAAAGCCAAAGAATTACAATATGCATATTTTTACTTTATGATTTATTTTACTTTACATTCCTATAGTGATATATAAAAGTCGCGTGAGAGAGAGAGTGCACCGAGTGGATTGATCCAGTAAGTAAATATCACATCCAAATCATTTCAATATTCATTTATAAGATTCAAGATAAAGGGTCGGACATAAAGATTATCCTCTCCCATATGAGCTTTGTCCTTTAATCGTACAATAATTATTACTTGAAAGTACGAGTACATCCCCTTCCTCCCGAGGGCCCAATTTTTAATTATTCTATACCTTATATAATAGGCCTCCTCCCCGAATATAAAGCTTACAATAGAAGCGACCTCATATATATATATTAATTTTAACTCTACTATGTTTTTAAGGGTGTGGTACTTTTATAATCAAAAGTGATAAAGTTTTGGAATTGAAACTGGAATCATAATCTTAATATGATAAATATAAATAATAGAAGTCCTATCTCTATAAATATTAATACAGTACAATCACCTATCACTATCATACATACGTTTATCATATCAAATTAATAACTCTCTCTAAAGTCATAACACGAAGGTTAGTATGTATCTCTTGGGAGTCGTTATTAATTAATATTTGTATGATCCGAAGACGTTAACAAGTCCGATCACACTTAGGTAAGGCAAAAATAATAAGTTTTAGTTAGTAGCAGACCTAAACCATATACTATACCATCCTGATCCCTTTAGAGTGTTCGCTTAGCTGCTATAACAGACACAGCAGGACATTAACGATGTTGAGAGGTAAAATTTTTTATTCCTCCCTTTTTAAATTAATAGGAAATAAGTTCTTAATATACTTTAATATATCTAAATATTGAGATGTGTTCTGTAAGATTATGATTAGTCGGTACGGATATGGTAGTGTGTAGGTGTTGGATTAGTTAAAGTATTGGTTGTGTTGATGTACAGGGTATGATGTGTGTCTGGAGGATGAGTGTGGATATGAATGCGGCGGTAGTGAGATGTGGCTATGATGCTAAGTTGGACTGAAAACCGGACTTAGATGGATTCTAATACTTTGTAAAAATATTGCGTCTAGCGTAATAAACGATTTTTAATACTCCTTACCATAAGCAAGATGAATGGGGTTGATCTACTAGTAATCATTAAAGTCATAAATTGAAAATTTTTATCTCAATTATGAAATTAAAACACTAAATAGATAACATATTATCAAAAAACCTTCCAAACTCCAGTTTAACTATCAAATATTATGCAGATAATAACATTACTAATAGTATAACAATTATAAACTCTCTACGTAATGCACAATCAAACAATTTCAAATTATTTCTCCAAAATAAACATCTCGATGAAATAATTTTAATATCGTATAATAGAAATATAATAATTTATTTAAAGTATAAATTAAACAACCATAATTTCTTTTTGTAATTTTTATTTTTTTTTTATTTTTTTGTTTTTTTTGTTTTTTTTTTTTTATATTTCTTTATTTTTTTTTTTTCAATTTTCCAAAATTCTTAGTTTCTTTCAATATTAATATTAAAGCACTCTGTAAAGCTAATAATTTATAATATTCTTTGACATAATAAGACTTGACGTTCTATTCTAAGCCTAAAAACCGTAACAACGGCATTTTATTTGGAAGGCCTCTGTGTTACAAAGTTTTCAAACTTTATCAAACTTTATTTTTATTTTCAAATTTTAATTATTAGATTATCTTTATTAATCTTCAAATAAACTTTTTGCTAATCTTAATTTCATAGAAAATAAGTTTAGCAACCAGTTTAAAAATTTAGCAATTAGAAAATTTTAACAAATTAATTAGTTTTAAAATGTAGGTGAGATCATATAGAAATAAATTATTTAAAGGGATGGATAAGTTTTATAATACGTAATGTATAAATATTTTATATATTATATTATCGTATTTATATAAATTAAGTGAATTTATTATAATTATTTATTTAATTATAAATTGTTTAATTTGATATATATTATATTTTTTTTTCCAAATTTAATTAATTATTAGATTATTATTCAGTATAAATATTAATTACTAAATAATTAATTTATAATTTTGGCGCGTAGTATAATGTCAAATCTAATATTTCTTTGTCTATAATTTTAGACGATATCCTCATTATAATATTTAATTAATTATAAATTATTACTTGGAATATATTAGATTATTAATTTGAAAATGGTTGATTCTATCAATCAGTTTTCAAACATTTATTAATATTTAGAGCTTTATAATATATTCAAATAAATCTTAATATTTTTTGTGTAGATGAAAAGTTATCATGAACCTTTCGCAAAAATAATTTTACGGCGTAATAAATATATTTTAGTCACGTAATTGTACGTAATTGACGATGACGATTTTATAAAAAAAAATTTTATAATGCCGTATAATTATTTTTATGCCGAGGATAACGATGATCGTATATAGAACTATTATACTTAGGTCGTCCCTTAATCTTAACTAGATATGTAGGTACTAATTATGTATATTTATAGTATTAACATAAAAGCTCGTAATATAAATAATACATCACATACTAACCTATAAATAATTATGACTGATAACATATTACTTATTAGATATAACTAACTTATAAGGTAAATGTGTTTTTGATTAACTCTTATTATTATTGTATTATTAAGTAGTTTAGATATAGTTTAGATAGTAAGAAAGAGCCATAGGGTAAAATAATATACTTTCGTATAATTATACAAATTTTCATAAAATTTATGAATTGATAATTAGATATATAAATATAATTGAACATTATTTATTATTAAAATTTATATATTTAATATATAATAATGATAATTATAATTACTTTACTTAAGTTAATGAATATAATAATTTATGAATTATTATTTAATCATAATAAATAGTTAAAATTATTGCATTTTAATATTTGAATTTTATTGGCGTAACAATGTTATAATTCAATTATTTATAAATAGCTAAATAAATATTATTACTTTTAATTATATAATTATTTATTACTTTTACAAATTTATATGAATAAAGTAATTTAATAATGATAAAGATTTATAATAAAATTAATATTTTTGAGAAAGACATTTTCAAAAGATACAATTAATTAATTTAATAATGAAATATTATTAGAAAATTATATTAGTTAATATTTATTAAAAAAACCAAAGGAATATTTTGAACAACTTTTAAATTTTTAGAATAAAGAGAATACAGTGTTTTAAGGAATAATGGATAATAATAATAAAATTGATCTTAAATTAATATAAAAAGATAAATATAATTTTTCCTATGTGATTATAAGAATATTCCTTACTCGAACTAGAGCACACTCAGTAACAATAGACTACCTACTGACTATATTCGAACCTAATTTGACCAATTGCATTGATTTTATTTATGGGCAGTTCAGATAGATTATGTTAAGATTAATGAAAACATTTGATTAATGAACGCTATAGAAACTCTATTTATAAGTACTTTGAACAATCGGGTATTGAGAAACCAGATAAGATATTTTTTCTAGTTAATTAATAAACACTTCGATGTCGTTTACATTAAGCTATTGATTTCCATACCTAAGTTCGTGCTCATTGAATTTAAATAATAAACAAACATATAACAAATATATATATTTATATAACAAATAGATTCACATGCTTACCTTGTATACAACAAATACTTCAATACAATAAACAAATAAATAAAAATCACCAGCAATCTAACATATTTGTATTGTCCCCTCCGTTGTTGTTTTTGGTCAATAGCATCGACAGGAATTCTCTTCCATAAGTCGTCATGAATATTGCGCAAAATGATAAAATAAAAAAGAGAATAGAGCTCTCAGGTTCACTAAAAAAATTATATTTATGGTTGCCAACTTACGTTCAGAGGCCAGACTTTCTGCTCTGGACTGGTCTTCATTAATCGAATCCTCTTTGTCAAACATGTCAAGACACATGGCTTTGCGTGTCTTTACGTTCATTATATAAGTTTATCATATTTCAACCAAGAAAATATTTGTTGAGCTGTACTTATTATTATACATCTGTGTCCTCTTTTACTGAATATACTTATATGAGCCATAGTGAAGAGACAGTTAAAAGAGAGAACTGATTATAGTCAACGCCTTAATCTTTGGCAATAAAGAATAAACGTTTCTGCACAATAATATTTTAGGATGACTTATGACCACACTAAAGGTTTCTCAGTATCATTTTTGGTAATTATACAATCTAATCCAGCAATTAAACCACCAAATGCAATTAGCTAATTGATAATCATCATACTCTTTCGTTCTATTAGTTTACTTGGTTATAATATATATATTGAGTATCCTACTCATTTTTTATTTTATATCTATCATGACCCAAAGAAGTCCAATCCAAAGATAAGAGTATATCTTATGGTTCCTTCCGAAATTCTTACGATGATTCGATAAGAGGCGTAATCTGTATTACTATAATTCGTATAAACGTAACTTTATATCCCAGTAGATTGGGGCATGAACTAATTGTATCCGTGGACTATATATTTCATATGAACTAGATCCTTTATCCTTTATTTACTATAGATTCTGTACCAAGATTTTAGCTATTTTGACAGAAACACGCCATCTTTGAGCCATGTTTTCAACATAAGAGATTAGTGTATTAGTCGAGCTAAACTTTAGTTTTTAGATTATGATATATTCTATTCTAATGATCGATCAACGCATGATTAAGTAGATTAGAAGATTATTTATATTATTACTTCATATGATAGCTGCACCTTACCACATACGTCAATTATGTAAATTAAATTAATAAATAACGGTCACACATAGTATATACAAGCACCAGATTTTGATGCTACCAGACGGGTTATACCCAAACCGCCTGTTTCTGTAGATTATTAAACTTCATACTGAATTAGAA
>JABUQX010127394.1:0-27334 GCA_015478945.1 Trachelipus rathkii | reverse complement strand
ACAAGTAGAAGATATCTGTATTTCTCTCAGTCTATCTATCCTGTGAATCTGACCACATCTTTGTATCCAACTTCACCTCAATCAACTGTTCACTAAATCTTGGGGCACGACGGAACGGTGAAAGAAGAAAGAAATGAAAATAGTCTCCACTACATGGTGCGATATAATTATAATCTGCACATTCGACCAGTGGATTATACTATTCCTTCGATCACCAAACATTCTCACCTAGCAGAAGCTCTACCGATAGCGCCACACGCTGTATACCAGATACTGATTATCTACTGACATCTGCGGCGTGACACCTGCTTCTCTCGTATCATAATGAATTAAAGTTACAATGTTCTCTCAAGATTACGTTTAAATTCTAATCCGAAACTTTACTCTATCTCACACACAATATTATATCTTATATTATCATATTGTTGGGAGTGAATTCGCCCTTATAAAACCGCAAAATATATAATTCTAAAAACTCCTTTCTGATGAAACCAGTCACATCCTACCCTCGTGTTTCTCACTCATTCAAGCAAGAACATACATAAATTACTATCCCAACATTTCCTCTTTTAAACTACCAACATTACAACAAAATCCTTAAATCACTTTAACCTTCTATACCTTAACGACTAACTTCCTCTAACCCATCTTCTCTAGCTCATTCAAAAAGAATCTTCAAACCTTACTCCACTCACTATTCTACAAAATAACATCTCACATGCATGTACACCTACAACAATCTCCTTTTCCCTTACCTTCAAGAATCGAATATTCCTCACATTATATAGTAAACTAATTAATATTTTAATAATTCACGAAGACTCTGGTCTACAACATCACACTATTCTATCATCACGACTCTATAACACCGACTCTCAAAATTTCTGCTTCTCATATCACATAGATCTCATAGGTCTCAATCCAAGACACATTAACATAAAAAGATATGTGCCCAATCTTAAGAGGTACTAAGATCCCACAACGTAAACTCGTCTAGAATCACTATGCATACCAAGAAGCTTCCCAATTTTAATCCTACAAAAAGGAGAAATAATATACGTCTATATCTACTCACACTATATAATCAATTCCAATTCTTTAACTCACTATTACACCCACCTCTTTTCTCTCTGCTTTTATTTTCACTCCTTGTGTCGATTCATTCTACTGGGTGCCCCATTGCCCCTGCCGTTTTTATTTGCGCACTTCTCCCGCCCCCTGTTCGGCACACTTCGTCACTTACCCTTTACTATTTACGTTTTTCTTGTGGTGTTTTTTTTTTTTTTAGTACATTTTTTTTTCTATACAATTATCTCATAAACAGCAAAATCTTATTTCACATATGTTTAAATCTACTTTTCCTTATATTTTCAGACTCTGTGGTCTTTTTACTCACATGACACATACTTATACTAACAAATTTATATAATGTAAACTGTTCACTTCTAAAGTCTTCACCAGATTCAATAATTGAGTCTGAGGACGGAGTCCTGACACAATTTAAGGACCTGGTCAGTAAGTTACTTACTGTATATATACACTTACCCTCATACTTATGAAGAGCGCGTCTTGTCCGCCTAGAGAGATATCTTTTTTATAAAATATTTACTCTAGACTTGTTAATGCCTTTCTTGCGTTTTATTGGTCACACACACGCCTTACGCCTCTTTTCCATGAGTTATTATTTCCTATCATATAATCATTATTATGACCTCACGTGCGGTAATTCGGGTATCTTCCTACCTACTTGAGCATTAGATTATTTACCTTTATCTCTCAATAGCTTTTGTCTCGTTTCGTTACCTCATTACGCAGAGAGTTATATTATGTTTTTATTACCTTTATGTATTGTGTCACTTTCATTATACTACCTTTACTATTCCTACCCCTGAGTGTACGTACGTTAATTAGTCAATTATTATTCAGTTTCTCTTAAATTTATTGTCGTGTTTTGGTACCCGTCTTTTATATATTATACTAACTATTTATCCTATATATATACAATCTACCATTTTTCACCATTTATATCTTATACAGCCGCCCCCTCCGCCCTCAGTGCTTATATACTACTAATATTCATGGGACGGACTATCCGTCAGCATTATTACCACGTGAGGACGCTACACCCTCCAGCGCTCACTACCCAGTGTCAGCACCTAACAGGTACACTACATTGCCCGTTTTCTTCTATCATATTTTCATGGTGCATTCACTCCTGACCACACTGTCCGTGGGGTCGTGCTCCTGGGCCACGGCGCTCTGGGGTTGATGGAGTCCTGCCACCCTCAGGAGCACCGCATCAATGCTATCATCTGCCTTCCGGCGGCTCTCCACCCTTGGGCCAATTTGCCTATTTTGTCTCGGTGGCCACGCTGGGCGTTGGTTTTGAGCAAGAAGGCGCCACCTCATCCGTAATATAATATCATATGAATGACCGGTCACTCTACTATGAACTCCGAGTGCAGGGTATGGGCAGTGGACTATTACTATATTATATATTAATATACATCACATTTTTTTGTTTTTTATATTTTTACGACCCCTCACTATACTTAATGGTCTCGTATATATATATTACTATTATATATATAAATGACAACGACAGATCCAGCCCTGCCTGCCTCTCTCACATTATAGGCAAGCAGCACGATAGGTATGTTACTGTACGTAGCATTGAAACATGCCCACCCACTTTGCGGAAAACCGTCCTTGTACTCAACGGCCTGACAGGGCCATGGCTGAGGAACAATGGAGGTTGTTATTTGTGAAGGCGTAGGTTAGCAGAGCAAGATGAAATATATATATAGTAAGATGGCAATAGATATATAGAAGTTTGATAGATATTATGGGAGATAGCGTTAAAGGAGGTCAAGGAAAAAAGTGGAAAGAATTTGGCTAAGTGAAGGTGCAAGAAAGGATATAAATGCCTTTAATTGTACAAGAAAGGACCATATGAGTACAATGCCCCTGGAAATATTTGAAAAGTTGTCGCGGAAAGGCATGGTAGAATCGGTTCTGTGATTCCGAAGACAGTTTTGTGGAACCATGTGGAAAAAGGTCATTTAAGATCACACAATAATGGTGGAAAGATAGAGGCGAGAATATGCTATTAGGAGAATACATATTTGAAACGTATGAGAAATGGAAAAGATGTTTGGGGTATCATAGATACAGGTGCCCTAATAACTAGTATCGATTGGACGCAGTTTGAGACTGGGTACATAATAGAGTTAATGAGCGACGGAAGAATTCAGAAGATGTCAGAAACAAAAAAAAGATATGCAAGAAATAGTTCTTTGGTTATGTAGTACTAAAAAATGAGTTAAGGAAATTGAGATGGCTCTTAGGGGATAGAAAGGTTTATATAGAAACAGAGATTCTTGAAGGTAATATTACTCTGCTTATTGGAACTAAAATACTAGAAAATCCCATAAAAATTAATTTTTAAAGAAATGATCTTAGAATGCAATGACCTTTTTGAAAGGAAAAATTGAAAGATGAGAAAGGTCATTTGAGAATAAAGTTGAGAACTAGAAAGAGGCACAAAGTGTTTGGTTAATATAAAGAAGAGAGAATTGGTATAAGAAGATGATTTCAGAAATGGGAAAGAATTGTACTTCACCTTCAATTTGCGCATTATAGATATATATAGAGAGAAAACTTGCATTCTTAATTCAGTAATATATATTGATATAGGAAAATTTAAACATTATTAAAAATCTATGTGACAATTGATGAACTATTTGTAAGACACAAGATTATAAAAACTTCCTTAGTAAACAACAACCTGTATAGATATTGCTTTGCTAGAAGTTCAATAAGCAAAACTCCATACATTAAGATATTATGTTAAAATTCCAAAATAAATAATTCTTTGTATTTAATAGATTCACAAAGGAATACGAGATTCTGCAAGCAAAATGGATACCCAAAGTTAAAGAACTAGTGAGGAAATGATAGAATGTGTAATGGAAAGCTTGGAATCAAGGAATTATTGGTAACAGAGAAATAACATAACCCTGATGGTGGACAGGGAATTACCAGAATAAGGAATTTACAAGAAATTTACAGATAGTTTATATAGGTATCGAACTTTTAAGCACTGCTGGTGAAAGTCCGTGGAGCAATGGCAAATGCGGAAGAATGTTGAATCTGAAAGAAAGTTAAAGAAAAGTAAAAAAGAAAAAACAGGAGGAAGATATATATATATAGATAGTAAATGCTAGAAATGGGATATATATATAATATATACAGATGATATACACCAGTGGAGAAAGAAGAAGAGATAGCTCCGGCTCAATTGGGAAAATATGGGGAAGTATAGTTGACGAGAATTATAATATATACAAGAAATAGTTGGCAAAGTGTTAGATTGTAAGAATATAAGGAGTTTAAAACATTCAATGTCAGACATCTAACTGGAGAAGCAAAATAAAAAGTTTCGATAAAGAAGAATGAAACAGATGGGAGGACCCGCAAACGTGATAGAATATGTAAGATATAAAGCATGAAGAATTACAAGTGCATATACCAAAATACATATAAAGAGAAATCAATGAGAAAAAGGTAGAATGAGCAGTGAGGAACTCATTAGTGAAGAACAAGGTGGGGAGATGGAGAATGGAGGAGGAGGAAGAGGAGGAAGAATGACAAGACAGAAGTCTTGAATATATCAAAATTAAAGATAGGAGGAGAATATATGGTTTAACCCGGAAAGAAAAGTTGGGAGACTTAATGTAGTAGGGACGGAAAAAAGGAGGTATAATAATTCTTTAATAATAATTATATGGGAAAACAATCAGAGAAAAGAATAGCCCTCTTAAAAGATTATGAATGTTGAAGAAAATATATAGCAAAATATAAGTCCGAGAATGAGGATAAGCCATAATGGATGATGAAGAAACATATTTAGGAGAAATGGAAGAATGGAAAACTAGGCACGAAGAGTAAAGTAGAAAACAAAGGAACTCTTTAAGCTGGAACGGCAAATGCAAGTTATAAATGAACGAGGTCCGATTTGAAAAAACATAGAGACTGCTCGAGAAAGCATGTAATAAAGTCACCCCCCACAACACCCCCCCAAAACCCACAAAAAAAAAAGGGGGGGTATATTGTAAACGCACAGTCCTAGTTGCTAGGGATTCATGAAAAATCGAACAAAGAAAGTCGTCGCCTCATGTGAATTCTTTACTATACCCTGACGGTTAACAATATTCCTACCACTCCCACGAAATATACAATGAATGATATATATATTTTAGATGTTAAAACTGTTTCATCAAGGAAAAACTTTAAAGAAAGATGTAATATATATATATAGAAGAAGTCACAATAGATATTTGGAAACTCCGGAAGGCAGTATATGGTTTAAATGATGCTGCAAGAAATTTGGTATGAAAGTATGAGTGAAATAATAAAAGAAAGGAAGTTAGAAAAGTAACGTAGAAAAACAATTTTTTTTTGGACAGAAACAATGGTAAACTGATAGGAATTCTGGGATAATCAACGTTGATGAACATGATTTAATGGATGGTGAAGAGAGTTTCCATGAAAATAATTGGAAAGATTAATCAAAAGATTAAAAGGTGGATTACGACATTTATGAAGATTTTCAATATGTAGGAATTCATATAAGCGAAAAAATGCATGACATTATAATGGATCAGAATAAATATATGGAGAGAATTAGAGGGAAAATCGGAGAAAGAAAGAAAGAATTTGGATGAAGATTTGAATAAGGAAGAACAGACGTCTTATCGTTCTGTATTAGGAAAACTTAATTGGCTAGCACAGCATACTAGGCCTGAGTTGAGCTTTTCTGTAAGTAAACTAGGTAGAAATATGCAATGTGGCAATGGTCATAATATGGAAGGAAATAATAAAGTAGTGGAAAAACAAAAAGGATATTAACTGAGTTTGTAAATTATAGAAATTAAAAAAGGGAAAATTAGTCTCTAGAAGAGCGCTTTTGGATATTGATGAAGGTCCAAACTCAAATTTGGCTACTGTGTATTATCTAGAGATAGGAAATGGAAGAAAAAACACAATTGTGTGGAGTTCAATAACTAGTCAAATAAAATAGAATGTATTGTATAAGTAGATCGCACCTTTACTGGTGAAATATAATCTAATGAGTATGGTATAGTATAAGTATATAAGCAATTAAATAAATATGGGTAACTGATAATATATATAAAAATTATCTTATAATTGTAAAGAATTTTTAAAATTAGTATTCAGATCCATATTTATATAAAAGTAGTAAGCTATATATTATATATACGTTAAATTATATATATATATATATACAACGTAAATTGCTTAACATCTACTTCTAGAGGAGATAATATTCGGTCAGAATCTGGAGTTAAAAATAGAATGTTAAGAATAGATGTTGAATATCAAATCTAAATTGGAGGATGGTATAGTTAATAACATAGAATGGATAAGGCAACAGAGACAAATTGCTGACGGATTAACAAAAGAGAAAAGTAATAATAAAATAAAATCTGGAGTTTATAAAGATAATAGTTAGAAGGAGATTAGAGGGAGTAAGAAAATAGATTTAATTTGATTTTATTTTCGTCTTAATTAATTCTTCATTCTAACTACGGGAGTGAAACTTGCTGCCAGTTTTATTTAGAAGAACATTCTACACGAAAAATGTCGCGAAATTAGTAATCTTAAAATTTCTTTAGTTTTTATTTGATGTGTTTTTATAGTTTTGATATTTTTTATTTCAGTTAATAGACGCAAAAAAGTGATTTATTTTATGATGGACTTTTTAAGAATATAAATATGCGAAAAAAGTATTTAGAGGAAATGACAATTAAAAATGAGTATATTTAATTAAATAGTAATAATAACGAGTTTAGTCAAAGAAGTGATTATATTCTAAGATTGTTGAATTCATGATTTTATTGGAAAAAAAAAGGATTAAACTTTTTTAAGTCTTTTATATATATTTAGAAGAAGTGCGGTTTAGGGCCTTCACACAATCTGATGACTTTAAGCATTATATCAAAGATTTTGTAATATACTCTATCGAATAGCGGTAATAATTGTTTTTAATCGTCAAAATAATTCAGAAACTTTTTAAAATGCTGTGAAAAGTTTATTTACTATCTTTGTACATTTGGAAAGTATATAGTCTATTATTATTTAATATATATAAATATATATATAGTTATATATAATATAGTTATAGTATAATATAATAATATTATATAACCTATAGTATATTATATAGGTATATAGTATATACTAGTATATATATATGGTAGTATATGATATATAATGATATAATATAATTATATATATATATATTATATATATATATATAATATATTATAATAGTATATATATCTAATTATATATATCGTATATATATATATTATATTATATATATATATATATATATATATATATATTATATATATATATATATCATATATATATATATATATATATATATATGCACCAAATATCAAGGATCAAGGGGGCCCAGCATTGTTTTTGCGGTGGGCCTACAGCACCTTTTATTTCGCCTCTGTAATAATAATAATAATAATAATAATAATAATAATAATAATAATAATAATAATAATAATAATAATAATAATAATAATAAAAATAATAACCAACATACCTTTTGAATGCATCAAGGTAAAAGGAGGCGATTTTTTTTCCACAAGAATCGATGACATTGTAAAAGCGAACGTGAGGATCCCATACTTTGACTTTAGAATCTGATGAAGAAGGAGTGGTTGACACCTCCTCGAAATGGATTCCAAATAAACCAGAGCACAAACACAAAAGCTCCTCCCACACATTTTTAAAATGAAAGAATTCTTCAATTCGAATATCATCAAACCTTTAACAATTTATTATTATTATTATTATTATTATTATTATTATTATTATTATTATTATTATTATTATTATTATTATTATTAATTATTATTATTATTATTCAATTACTGAGATAAGTGTTCAAGATGTATCCTTCTCCAGTAGGGAATGTCAAACTCTTCTAATTCACCCTCAAATCCTCTGCTATGAGCGAATTCTTTTAAGACTCGTAACTCTTCTGTTTGACTTCCTTTGGCTATAAAAATAATAATAATAATAATAATAATAATAATAATAATAATAATAATAATAATAATAATAATAATAATAATAATAATAATAATAATAATAATAATCAGAATCAGAAATCAGAATCAGAAAATCTTTATTCAGAAAAGAAAAATTACATTATTTGCATAGTTCAATATATTTACAATTTCATTCTACAATTATTAAATCAAAATAATTTCCCTAGTTATCTGATGGGTCTACTAATTGCAACACAGTGCCGTGTCCTTAAAAAAAAAGATTTTATTGTCCTATTTTTTAAAAGAATAAATGTTTTTACATTTTTAAATTAATTTGCTTATTTTGATATAGTTTTATATGTAGTTATGTTTAGTACATTTAAGAATCATAATTGAGAGGTTTTGTGAGGGGGTATGGTTGCAGGCCTGGCCCAGGTAATGAACCATACATTGACGAGATACCAGTGATGGTCCGTCGCGGTCTTGTGAAGCTATAGGATGAATTTTACTGCGGGCTCTCACTAAAGGGTATGAGGGGATGGTAGGGAGAGGAGGGCTTTCCTTTCGACTTACGTCATGTTCTTCTACTATGTTCTCAACCCCAATCTGGGGATAGGAGGAAGATAAAGAAAGAAAGAATGAAATTTCTTATCTCGGCAACCACAAGTGCAAAATCATTATTAAAGTGGTAAATGGTAAACTTTATACAGTATATTAAAATGTTATTTATGAACTTCTACTATTATTAATCTGCTTTACCTCAAAATTACATAAATATAGCAAAATATAATTGTTAGGTTTTATTGGGTAGTTTAGGTGGGTTTTGTTGTGTTTTTTTTTTTTTTTTTTTTTTTGCTAACCCTGGTAAAATGTACTATAAATAGTCCTTTAGTGATCAGTGCTCTGCTCTCATTTCTATTGGGGGAAATAACAATCTAGGTTCTTTGTTGATAATATTCAAAGTTCTGGTAGTAGTAGTAGTTGATAAGTTTTGTTTGTTTCTTAGGTGTGATGGTTGATGAAGAATGTAATGTCCTCTCCTTTTCCCATGAAGTATGTGATGTATGAGCCGCCAATGGATGAGGAAGAAGAAGATCGTCAGTCTATGGATGTGGCACGATAGTTATTAAATTAGCTACGGGGCCGACCAAGTCGGCAGTAGAAACACACTTTTGTTTCTGTGTTGATCATTATTCATTTATTATATTATTATATATTTCATCTTTTCAGTAATTATAAGTTAAAGTATAGTGAAGTACTCTTGTGTACTGTAATTGTAAAGTACTATTAATTTGTGACTATTGTGGTAGACATAAATGTGGCTAGTGATAGGGTAACGTACTCGTGGGTACTACAGTAATAGATCAGTTGGGGGTGTACACCTTTAGGACTGGCACCATTTTCGTACTTGAGTGGTTACCTTGTGAAGTGACCTAGTAAAAGTGAAAGTGGTCACCACAAATAATTATAAGTATAAATAAAATAAGTATCGTAGTTATATTTAGTAACAAAACGTTTAAGTTCCTTTCTTTCATCATTGAGATAATGATCAGCAGGAAACATCACGTGAGTTAACTTATGGATACGTTCTGTTACTATTAATTTTAATCAGTAGTAGTAGTAGTAGTAGTAGTAGTAGTAGTAGTAGTAGTAGTAGTAGTAGTAGTAGTAGGTAATATAAAAAAAAGTTAAAAAAAAAAAAAAAAAAAAAACAATAATTTAGTTTAAAAAGGCAACCTTGTCTCACCTTTATCGAAAAGACCTGCTAAAAGGGAGAGAACATTATCAACCGAGCCAGCCATTTTGGTTTCCATTGACATATCAGCGAAGGTTTTAAACCCCAAAAGATTTGCTTGTCTGTTCCTTTAATAAAGAGGTAAAACTAGATTTAATTTTCAAAAATATTAATAAAAACTATGATTCTAAAAATCTTTCAAAATGACATTACATTCAAACTGTTCTAGGCAGAGAGGCAGACAGACAGGCAGAGAAGAATACGGGCAGTCAGTCAGTTTCAGATGAGATTCGCCTGTCCGTGACTGAAACATGAGAGACATCTCTTTGTTCCAGAAGTCAAATCGAAGATTAGATCTTCAAGAAAATGAAAGGAGCAACGTTACAGCGATCCAAAGGACCTCGCCAACTATTCCCTTTCACTTCTTGAGATTGTCACCATGCATTAGCATATGGGGCCCAGAAATTTCCGTTTATATACTCCACCGTTTTGTACTTTGAGTGTGAAAGCTAAGACGGTGAGCGTGCAACACTCTATAATTTAGCCGGTGAATAGAATCTAATCAGGCCAAGCGCAATATACTGCCCCAATTGTAATAGATCTTTCTGTGACAAACTCAAGTGTTGCAAACTTGCACCTATAATTTCACATAGAAATACACTAACTCCTTCAAACTTAATCAATATTTTCTAATATGGTCCTGCCAATCATGCGGAAACTCACACACAGAAATTCAAATCCCCCCACTCACATAATAAACATACTTCAACTAAATATAAATGGCATTAAAAATACCATAAAAACTTACACACGGTCCCCACTTAAATAATTTAAATTACTTTAACAATTTCATCATGCATTGATTTTTCCTTTTTTTCCAGACTGGGGGGTAAGGTGCGTGACCCATGCATTAATTAAAAGAGAGTAGTAGAAAGAATACTGAACAACACGTCGAAAGAACCAGCCCAGCCTTACCCCGCCCTTTACTATTAGTAGAAACTCGTCGAGTCAGAAAAATCACCTAGAGCTTCGGGACCGCGACGGACCTCAATATGGCATATGTCAAGTGTAGAGTTCATTCCTGAACCAGAATGGGCCACAACTCGCCCTCACAAAACCCCTTACCAATTCACTCACTATCATGCACTTTATTTTTCGCCTCTGCAACTCCACATTATCTCCTTCAGCCATTCGTTTATTGAACTCAATCCACTTCTTTCTCTCCGTTCCCCGAGCCGTCGATTCCCATACACCACCTCACCCGATACACTCGCTAACCACGATGTATTCATCCTTTCCACATGACAAAACAATCCAGTGTGCTTTCATTTTATTCTCTCATTTACTATTCTTGACATCATTTCTCTCCATCTACGTTCATTCCTCATTTTATCCATTCCTTTCTATAGCCTATTTTCCCCTAAGATTGTTTTCTGCTGAAGCTATTGACTTTTAGATTACTACCTCTTCATTCATACATAGTCTCCTACTGATATCCATTAACACAGGTAACAACATACCCGCATGTAAGACCCTATTAATTATAAGAATTCATTATTTCAATTTTATCAGGTGTACGGTTAAAGGGGAAATTTATTATATTGGATTTGGGAAGTTGTTTGCCCTTAAGGCTTTTACTGAATATTTCTATTATTCACTTAAACCAGTTTACAATAGCTCTAGGAGGTATTCTAATTGTGGCCACAGGGAGGTTGCATTCCGGGGGTTCTCGCAATATGGTAATGATTAATTTGTTCAATAATTTAAAAGTAAAGATAAAATTCAGAAACCTCAATAACGATGAGATTTCAGAAATTATTTCACCTATTACAAAAGTGAGTATATGTTCATCGCTTTTAGCTTAGATAGTTTATAATTTACAACTTTACTTAGAAGAGTCAAATATCCATTAAACAGTTCTGACTCCCCCTTAATAAGCAACCCACCATCCTTGGAATAACTTCCAAAACACATAAGTCATTCATACCCCCACTCCCCTCCCACAAACTGAATGCGATGAAAGCACTAACCGGAACAAAGTTTGGCCAACACAAAGAGTCACTCACAATAGTTTACAAACAATATCTCCTTCCCATCATTAACTATGCATGGCCCGCCTGGGCTCACACAATATTAATGTCTAGCAACCAAAAACTAGAGGAGGCTAAGAAAAAAAGTCCTTAGAATAATAAGAAACTGTCTCCCTTCCATCACTTCTAAACCGAAACAAAAATTCTTCCTATAGAGGCTCATTTCGACATAATAGGCTGCCAATTTTACAGGAAAACGATCTCAAAACAACACCACCCCTACACCAAGAATGAAAAACAATAAACCAGCCATGTATTATTTTAACATATACTCGTTTCCCCCGTCCCCAGACACGCCTACTATCAAACACATCTACACTCAATTAACACAAAGAACGATCTCTGAATATCTAAACAACAATAAAAAAAAAACAATATCTACTAACCTTGCAGCACGAATATTTTCCACATTAAGACTATTATCTAATTCTTTAACCAAATATGAAGAGTTTCGCATAGTATAGGCGTTCCATGCGTTCCACCTCATATCTTTGTCAGGACAATGCTTGAGGAATAGTTCGTATACTTGAGGATGATGAGTAACTGTCCATGGTCCTTTCATTGGTTCTTCACTGTAAACCAACAATAATATTGTAACTTTTAAAAAAATTCCTAATATCCTAAAGACTTCTTAATGCGCCTATTTTATCCAATTTGGTAAGTGCGCCAAGTAACGACTACCTCTTTAATACTTATCAAAGGAAAGGAGAAAGAAGGTTGCTTAGAGCATGATACGCTCTGAAAACATGAATGATAATGAGAAGTAAGTGTGTAAATTATATAGTCTGTAATATGTTTTAAGAATAGAGCAATGACATTGATAAAATAAGCATACAGATCGAAAAAAAGTTTAGCGTTTAGCAAAAAGGTAAATTTCTTCTAGCCATAAGTGCAGTGATAATAAATACAATAGGCTAATTACATATCTAAGTAATCCAACAGAATAAGAAAGCCAAGAACTTGTCCCAAGGTAGGTGAAATTATTCAATATTAGATAATATAAAATGGTTCTACTAGAGTTTTAGTTAAACTATTTTTTAAATAAATTTTAGATAACGAATAGGCCATTTTCTACAATTTCTCTACACATTTTTTACTTTAAAAACATCAAATTGCTTATAGAAACAAAATTTTTGGTTAGTGTTTATACTTAATATATTTCATTGTTATTTTCTCTTAATTTAACCAATTGTTATGTTTCTTTCAACTATTGCCATTTTTTAATAACTTCCTATTATTCATTACATTTTCCGTTACATATTTTTACTTCTTTATTAATTTCTATATAAATATTTTAAGGAATATTGCTTGTATTTATTACTATTGAAAATATAAATATTTAAATGTTCCTCATATTTTATTCAATAAACGTTTAATATAACTATTTCATAACGAATATCAAAAGTACATTTACACACAAGGTACCATATCAATAAAAATTATTATTATTAGTCATAATTGGGATATATATATATATATATATATATATAGTATATATATTATATATAATAGTATATATATATATATAATATATATATATATATTAATATATATATATATATATAGTAATAAAATAGCTATAATATATAATATATTATAATATAATTATATATATATAATAATATAATACGTTTTATTAATATATATATATAATATATATAATATATATATAATAATATTATATATATATATATATATATACTATATATATCATATATATATTACCTACTATTAATAATACATCATTATATATATATTGCATAGATATTCTATATTTATAGTTAAGGATGATGTCTAAAGGGAGAAAATTGTAAGAAAAAGTGAAGTTTAGAAGGTACTGGTAACGGCTAGTCAAAGTGGGATTTCTCACAGGATGGAAGGCAAGGTACATTTGACTAAGCCAAGTAGTTAGTACGTGAGGTTGAAATATTCATTTATTATAAAATTCAACGTATTTATTTTATCTATACAGAGTATGAATTAATGATAAACACAAGTTCCTAAAAGTAGTTTTATGATTACTTTATTAGTGTTGGGCGATCTAAATGGTTGGATAAGATTTTGATCAGAAAGGGATGATATAACAGGTAAATTTGGGGTGACGGGAGAAAATAAGAATAGTAGCAGGGTGGTTGATTTCTGTGAGGAAAGAGGTATGTGTGTGAGTAATACTTTCTTCAACACAAGAGTATTCATAAGTATACTAGAGTTGGTGTAAGTAGAGATGGTATCGGAGTGAAAAGTATGATTGATTTTGCGTTGGTGAAGATGTTGAAGTATGTGATGGATGTTAAGTCAGTGAGGGGTCTGGGGATGGGATTATCGGATTATTATGTTGTTTTATTTAAGATTATGTTAGAGGGAGCTTGGATGGAGAGGAAACGGGTAAGAAAGGAAGTGAGAGGAATTAGAGAGTGAGAAGTTAATGAACAAGACATTTTAATAAGGAAAAGTATTTAAGAGCAATTGCAAATAAATCAGTTGATGTGAACAAGATGAAACTGAACACAAATTCTGGACACAAAGGAAGAAGGTCCTTTTGTTAAGAGAGCAAGAAAGCATGTGGATGTGCTAAAGAGTGAAGTAAGTAAAATCTCAACAGTGAATGTGGAATGAAGGGTGATGCAAGCGGTTAAAAGTAAAAAAGATGTTTGGTTAAATGTACCATAAGACATTGATGATTTGTGAGATCCTTTAAGAATTAATATTTGAGTAAAAAAGAAAGACTAAAATTGTCATTACAAAGGATGAAAAAATGATGTAAATTGAACAGTTCGAAGGTAGATGAGAGGATTACAAGGAAAGAGGGAACTCTCTAGAAGGGAAGCCGAAAGTTAAAGAATGAGAATAAGGGGAATTGGCATAGAATAATGAATGGGTATAATACTTTGATGACTGATGAAATGATGTGAATGGAGTGAGACACTTCGAAAAATCATAATAAGATTGAAGTAATGAAGCAGTGATGGATATTGATGTAATGTGGTTGGATGCGTTCAAGAAAAAAAATAGCACTGTGGGATGAGGTAATTAGTAGGTGGGAAAGAAGGAATAGGTGAGAAAGTTGAAGAATGGTAAATCTTGCAGGCATAGATAGAATTACTGGTAAAATCAAGAATGGGAGTGATGTGATTGAAGGGATTTGGAAGTTGTGTAAACAAAGCGTTTATAGGTATAGTTCCGAGGGATTCGAGAAGAGCAGTAATAGTGCCCTTATATAAGGTAAGTGGTATAAGATCTTTAGTTTGGTTGAAAAGAGTACTTCCGGACTGAAAGACTGATTGTGGAAAACTACGTACCTTTTAAAGTTTCAGTTGATTGTTGTTATGGATTCTCTTTACATTGACACAAATTTGATAAATTTCAACTCAGAGAGAAGAATATATTGCATTTAGTTTCATGGATTTCAACAGGCGTATGACAGGATTTAATAGGATGCTCTGTGGCAGGTTGTTAGTGATATATGGTTGGTTGTAGGCTTCTGAATAATCAAAATATGTATGACGATAGTGAAGGTGTAAGAATAAATGGAGTTTAAATTATTGGTTTACTATTAATAGTTGGAGTAGAGGCAGAGATGTCTTGTCTCCTTGGTTATTTCATTTGGTAAATGGATAGGTTATGAAAGAATTAGGGGGGGTGGCAGGAAGGTGTTAGATGATGGAGAATGAAAAAGAAAGTGGGGAGCCTGCTATTGTATGCGGATTGAGTTGTTTTGTGCGGTTGATCTGAAGAGATTGAGAGGATTGGTAGAGTGGTTTGTCAGGTGTTGTACAAGAGGGATTGAAAGTAAATGCAGATAAGATTAAGGTTATGGTATGGTAGTGAGTGAGGAGAGTCAGCAGTGTGAAGTCATGTTAGATGGTGAGCAACTGAAATAAGTATCCGAGTGTAAATATTAATATATATATATATATATATATGTTGGCTGAAAAGGGAACGGATGATGCAGAATGTAATAGGAAAGTTGTCGAATGTAGGGAAATTGGCTGGGTTGTAAAAAATCCTTGTGAGTGAAGACTAAGTCCTGAATGCACTAGGGTTTTACATGAAGGTATTGTTGCTGTTGTCTGGTTAATGTACAGTAGTGAAATTATGGTCTTGAATAAAAGGTATAGATCTAAAGTGCAAAGTGTTCAGGATTGGACAATCTTAGGGGCGGTTAAGTATGAGAAGAATTGAGATAAAATGGGGAATGAACGCATTAGAGTTGTGTGATGAAGAAAGGCATAAATGGGAGAATAAGCGAGAGGTCATTGAGATGGTTGTCATATGAAAAAGGGATGAATTTTTTTTTTTTTTTTTTTTTTTTTTTTTTCCTTTACCACTCCTCGAAGGGAGGTATTCTCATCCGGGTGCAAACCTCAGACCTAAGGATGAGGGTTTTTGTTTACCCCCAGCACCCCTGAACATTGTGCCTGAAAGCCGTAGAATGGCAACCCAATCTTCCGCGGAGTCCACATGGATTCCCTCCAAGGCAGGGAAAACTCGCCATCCATGCACGCGTCACCCGAATTCTAATTCCGTTCGTCAGTACCCGTTCACCCGAGCTGTTCAGATTCCTCGGCCGAGACACCGACCCGTCGGAACTGTCCCGTTTAAACCAGGCCAACATCTTAAGCGAATCAGTTTGACGTACGGGGAGCCGAACTTTCATTGCTCGGGGACTAGCACTGAGACGAAAGAGAAGGATTTCGGGAAGAGGCAGATGCGGAAGAGGCACATCCAAAAACCGATGGAAGGGTGAGAGCATCCGCCTCTGGAAAACGGAAATCCACACACCACCCCACGTGCACGAAGAGACCGAGTCTGGTTTTGAAACCAGACCATACTATACAATTTCTCTCGAAATATTCGAGGTGTACGAAATTTACTGATATTGATGATGGATACAGTCTGTGGCAAACATTCCACCCACCTGACAGCCCCACCTAATGTAGGGTCTGGTTTGTCAACTTAGTGTTAGTTGTTTCTTCGCTCTAGGACACTGCAAGGCAGTATACCCTATACCCTGCCAAACAGTGTCCCAGAGAGCCCCCCCACCAACGACAAGGTAAACAACTTGCGGGGAGTCGTTGGTTAAGCATATGTATAGGGTGAGGTGTGCTGGGAATCGACGCTGGGAGGCCAAAAAAAGTGGATTGGAGTCATAAAGGAATTCCTTGAAGGAGAGGAATGTGACGATAGCAGAGCGAGAGAGAAAGTGCATAAAACAGGAGTGAATGCGGTTTTTGCCCAGAGATAACCCAACATTGACGAGATACCACAGTAGAGGTACGTCGCATTCTCATGAAACCTCCAGGGTGATTTTTTCTGACTGAACGAGTTCCTTAACTTAAGTGTACTTTAAGGACGTAAAGGAGACTTTCTGTTCATTGGCGTTATTATGTTCTTTTGCACTTTTCTGTTCCGGTGTATGCTACGCACCTCACCCCCAATTTGGATAAATAATGATAATAATAATACTAATAATAATAATAATAATAATAATAATAATAAATAATAATAATTAATAATCAATAATTAATAATTATTATTTTTTCTGTTTTCTGTTCTTTTAAGTCTGAAAAGTTGCTAGTAGTGCGGAAGATGAAGAATGAAAAGATGATGAGATGGTGTTTGTTCAATGAAGAAGAAAATGAAGAATGGAGTGCAGTGCTTTATTTATATTTAGTGTTGTGATTTTAGTGAATGTTGTTATGTGTTTCTTATTTTATTTTTTATTCTTGCAAAGTGTCATAAGCCACTAAAATAAATAAGGGTTAAAGAGTTTAAAGTTATTTGAAAGATAGTACTGGGTAATATTGGAAACAGTCAAGGGAACGGAAAAGTGAAAGAGAGTGTCAACGGATTAACGGAATAAAGGATTGTTTATTTAAGAAAATAAAGCCCGCCCCTCAAGAATTCTTGGGAATTGGGCTTTCTGTACTGTAAATTATTCATCATATCGTTTTTACAAATATATAAGCTTTTACAATAGTTACAAGTTGGTAACTAACACAAGAAAGGAAGTCTTTGTTTGCTTTATAAAAAGAAGTTATTATTTTCAAGTTGACATTCTCAGGAACTCTGGGATTATTCTATATTTAGGTTTTATGGATTTGCAACAGGAGTATGTTAAGAAATAGGGAAGCTTTATGGCAGGTATTAGTGATATATGGTGTTGGTGGTAGGCTTCGAATGGAATCAAAAGTATGTATGACGATAGTGAAGCGTGTTAAGAATAAATGTGTCAGAAGTGATTGGTTTAACATTAATAGCAGGTGAGCAGAGTGTTAATGTCCAATTGGTTATTCATCAATTTGTAATGGATGGGTCTATGAAAGAATTAGAGGTGGGGTGCAAGAAATGGTGTTAGAAGATGGAGAATGGAGAACACCGCCCGACGCTACCTATTATATGCGGATGATTTGGTTGGTGCGCTAGGGTGGTTTGAATATTGGTTAGAGAGATTGGAAGGGTGTGTAAAAGAGGGTTTGAAGTTAATAGCGTAGGTAAGAGTAAGTTATGTGTGAGTGAGACAGTCCCGTGTGAAGTTATGTTCAGATGGACCAGCTGGAACAAGTTTGTGTCTGAGTCTTAAAGCCCGTGTTAGGATATGATGTTGGATTGAAAAGAAATGGATCTAGTGCAGAGTTCTCAGTATAAAGTTGTGCATAGCAGGAAGGTGGCTGGTATTTAAATCGTTGGTGGATGTAGAAGGACTAAGTCTTGAGTGCCTAGGGTCTTACATGACGTATGTTGTTACCTGTGCTGTGTTAATGTTTAGTAGCGAGACTATGGTCTGGAATAAGATGTATAGATCTTAAAGTTCAATTGCTCAGATGACAATGTTAAGTGAGTGTGAAAAGAATTGATAAAATGAGACATGAAACGTATTAGAGAGTTATGGTGGAAGAAAGGTAAATGAGAGAATAAATGAAAGTACGTTGATATGGATTTGGTCATATGGAAAGCAGAATGACAGTCGGTGGTTAAGCGATGTATAGTATTGAGTCTGTTGGAATTCAACCGGCTGGCAGACCGCAAGAAATAAGTGGATGAGGTCAGTAAAAAAATTCTGGATTTAAATAAATGTGAAGCTTGGCAGTGGCGAAATAAGAGGTGCATGAGAGTGAATGGCGGTTTGTTTTGAGGGGTATGTTGTGGCCCACCTGCGCCAGGGGGATGAACCCTACAATTACGATATAGTTGAGTCCACGATCGCAGTTCCAGTGAAAGACTCTCGATGATTTTCTGACTGCGATCGATTCTCACTTAATATGCGATAGAGGCTTAATAGGAAATAATAGTAAGGCTGGGCTTTCTTTTCACCTGCTTCATATCTTTTCAACTACTTCTCATTTCCGAGCATCTGTCACGCACTTTACCCCCAGTCTTGGGGGGGGAAATGATTATATTATATTATTATATTATTATTATTATTATTATATATTATTATTATTATTATTATATCATTATTAACTTAACCTTTATCTATTTCTATGGATAAATGACAACATATAAACAATTATAAAATAGACAAAATAAAATAAGTTACGTATTATAAGCCATTCTTCTCAGATTAAAGCTGTGGAAAAATCTTAATAATTTGGATCCTAATTAACGATAAGAAAACCTCATTTGATGATTCCTAGGAATAAAATAATAATGAATAATAATAATAATAACTAATAATAATAATAATAATAATAATAATAATAATAATAATAATAATAATAATAATAATAATAATAATAATAATAATAAGCAAAACCAAGTGTGTGTTGTGTTGGGCTAATCACCTGCACAGCTTAAATCACTCGCTTACCAAAACCAATGCTATGATTAACACCAGAATTGGCCAAAATGACTGAAGGCGGAGGTTGAGTAAAGCCAAATGAGTTATGAGTAAAACCAATTTTAATTTTATGTAAAAAATCCCTTATTTGAGAGTGAATCAAATTTTTTTTTTTTTTTTTTTTTTAGAATTTTACTAGCGTTCAAAATTGAAATTGAATGATGAAGGCTTTAAATTGAAGTTGAATGGAAATGTTTCTGAGAGGAAAGTGTCAACAGCTTTGGGAATAATAGTTTAAAAACTTTGAAATAAAAGTAGTTTTCATTTTTTTATTTTGAGTTGCAACTTTCACCTTTTATGGTTTAATTGACTGTAAGGATTAGGGTTGAAAGAGATATAATTTTTTTTTTTTTTTTTTTTTTTTTTTTTTTTTTTTTTTTTTTTTTTTTTTTTGCAGTTCCAACATTTTCAATACATTTTTTTGACATTCATTAGTACAGCATAAAGTGGTCTAAGTACTTTTAAAATTAGTATGTTTGTTTCATAGTTACTCTACGAAAAAAAAAAAAAAAAAAAAATCCCGCCTGCAATTCATCATCACAAAAAAAAAATTTTATGCTCCGATCCCACCCAAAAACTCTCTGCTCTGGCACGCATTCCTGGTAAGGATACTGGAATTTGAATTAAAATTGATAGGTTGAAAGCTCAGCCGTCAATTATGACTATAAGTTTCATTAAGTTGATTGAAATTAATAAATAAGTCATTAACTCTTGGATAATTATTAAAGTTCAAAAATTAAATAATAATCCCATTATTATTATTATTATTAATATATTTTATTATTATATTATTTATATTATTATTATATTTATATTATTATATATTATATTATTATTATTATATATTATTTATTATATTTTCTTTCTCATCGTCACATTGCCAGTTGGAGATAGGTGTACACATAAGCTATTTAAAGTAGAAGAACAGGAAAAAGACAAAAAAAATCTCCCCAAACCCTAAGTGCAAGCCAGTCGCCAAAGCCAAAGTCACCTTAGACTCATCAACGACTCGACAAGACTCCCTACGTGGTATCTCTCAATATTAGGGTTCATTCCCTGGGCAGCAACAAACATATCCCTCACAAAAACCCCATTCACTCCTAGAGCACCCATACTTACTGAACCAAATTTTTATTCCTTTTCCTTCAACACCCTTTACTAACTCGATCTTTTTGTAAGCTCCCCCCTTCGATCACCAACCATGCTCACTATTATTATTATATATTATTATTATTATTATTATTATTATTTATTATTATTATTATTATTATTATTAATTATTATTATTATTAATATTATATCATTATTAACCTTCTCCCCCAAGACTGGGATGTAAAGGCGTGTGACATGCCATCGAAAGAAACTAGAAGAATATGACATTTAATTCGAAAAGAAAGCCAGCGCTACCGTCCCTCGTTATACCTATGAGTGAGAACTCCGTCCTGCAGTTCAGAAAATCAACTAGAGGCTTCCCCGCGACCGCGACGGAACCCCTCCATCTATGGCATATCGTCAAAATTATAGGGTTCATCCCCTTGGCCCAGGGTGGGCCACCCAAACCATAGCCCCCTCACAAAACCCGCCATTCACTCCTATATATACACCTTATTCTCGCCTCTGCCAAACTCACACCTCTCTCCTCAGACATTCGTTCACTGACTCAATCCACTTTTTTCTTCGGTATCCCAGCCGGTTTGAATTCACCAACACACTCACACTGTATACATCCGGCTTAACCAAAAACCGACTGTCATTCATCACCTTTCCAGTATGCCAAACCATCTCAACCTACTTTATTTATTCTCTCATTTAACCCTTTTCATACCACATTCAAATCTCTGTAATATTTCCGTTCCTCATTTTGATCATTCTTCACACCCATAACACGCCCCTAATTGTCCATCTGACACATCTGAATTTATATCTATACTTCCTTATTCCAGACCATAGGTCTCACTACTATACATAACACACTATTAAGGCTTCTCATTAAGCCTGTATGTAACCCATAAGCCCACTCTGGGTTAGTATGTGCCTCCACCAACGCATTTTAATCTATCTCTATCTCTATCTTTCGCCCTTCACAACCTTCCTACTACATCTCTGCATCATCCTTACCCTTTTCATCCAACATCAACATATATCATAAATATCTAAACTCAGACACTTGTACCAGCTGCTTCACCATCAATCATAACTTCACACCCCAGAACTGTCCTCACTCACAAACATAACCTAACTCTGTTACCTACGTTTACTTTCAAAACCCCGTCCTTTTACCACCCACGCCTGCCAAACTCTCTACCCAATCCTCTCAAACCTCTTCAATTCACCACTAACTGTTGAGATACGCATATAAAAGGTAGGGCGCCCTCCACTCATCTCCATTCCCATCATTCTAACACCTTTCCTTGCCATCCCCACCATCGAATTCTTTCAAACCCCACTCCATAATACAAATGAATAACCAAGACATAACACATTCCTGCCTACCCCGACTATTAATATTAAACCAATCACCTTGACACCATTATTCTTACACACCTTCACTATCGTCATACATACTTTTGATTCCATTCAGAAGCCTAACCACCAACACCATACATTACTTAACACCTGTCAGAGCTTCCCATTAATCCTATCATACGCCTGTTGCAAATTTATAAAACCTAAAACAATTTATTATATATTAATAATTATATATATTTATATTATTATATTATTAACACTACCTTTAATTTTCTCTTAGGAGTGCTTGTTTTCTTCAATCGAACAATTTGCGCAATATTCCGAAGTCATTTTGAGAAAGTCAAACCCATTTACCGTGCCCTCAAAATAAATTTTCGAAGGACTCTCTTTTGTACCTCATTTTACATCTGATTTTACATAAATTTCCTAAAACAATATTAATGTGTTAAATAAAAATTTATGTTTTTAAATATAAAATCAAATCAAAAATAATAAAAAATTATGTTATTATCAGGGCAATCTAACAGGGGGCTTACAAATGTGCATGTATTGCACACCTTAAACATATCGTTATATTTGATTGTCTAAATCTGGTACATATCTAAAAATACAAATCCTCTCTAATTTGTTAGATGGTAATAATGCTTGCAACACCACACACACACACCTAAAGAGGCTCCTAATTTATAAAAAAGTAAACACGATTAGACCACACTCATTGAATCTAGACCAGGCATACCTCACTGTATTTATCAATTAAACTTGCTGAGAATCCGATCACATAAACCTTTGTATATAGTTAGATTAACAATCATCATGATTGATGTTATTTTCTTAACACATTCACCTTTTTGCTTGTCTTATCTTCTCCTAAAATTTTGCTTGCATACAGAATAAAACAGAGATGAATGCTGAGAGACTACAAGACTACAAGTTCTTCAAGTTTGGCTTCTTTTTTTTCTCTGTCTATTACTAATTTTATATTTTTCTATCTAAGCTTTAATGTAAAAATAATTTGATGAAAGATGCCTGGTTTGCCTAAAAGTATTTTAAAGATAATAAGATTAAAACAAGGTATGCATGACTTAAGCGAAAATTCAGGACTGGACGTGGTATAATAGGTTGGGGGAAAAAAAACGTTTTTTTCCAAATCGTGTTTTTTCATGTTTTTTTCTTTTTTCCAGTTTTTTTTTTGTTTTTTTATTAAATGTATTTTTAAAATAAATATTTAATATATATTTCCCACTTGAATATTTTCATTTTTCAGAATGATAAGATACTTGAAATTAAACAAATATCCATTATGATTTATAAAATAGCAAACTACCTCTCTCTTATATTTTATCAATTGTTTTCTTACAATTTACAGTAGTTGTAGCCTGCAGCAAACTGCTGTTGTAGGCTTTCTACTTACTAATTAAATAGAGTTTATTTACTTTTATCATATAAATCATATTTATAATTTACTTTAAAATTAATGTTATATTATATTTTATATAGAATGAGTCTGAATGACAATACTCAAAGTGACTTAAGGGATGCAAATAGAATAATAAAATAATAAAAATATTGAAAATAAATTATACCAAGATTGTTAATGAAGGAGATGAGGTGAATGACTAAATTAAAATTTGGCTTTGAATATCAACTTTTGATTCACTAATGCCACAGTCCCCACTCCCCAGACCCCAGGCACTACTGAGTACGACCTACTCGTGCTGGACTACTGTCAAAGCTCATATCACTGCTCAATCAGTGTGATCAGCCACATTTAATTTTGATATAACTAAAAAGTCTGATATCTCAGTCTATGAAGTATCGTGTGAGAATGACAGTGTGAAGGAGCAGGGCAGTAACAGGACTCTTAAAGCTTAGCTGCCTAGCATAATCATCTCTCCAGTGGCAAATTTTCAAATTCCGATCTAGATTATAAGCAATACAATGTTTATGCAACGTCAACACAACAAAAGTTATATTTTATGCGGGAGCCTTTGCAACCTTTTTATTTCCTTAAAAAGTACAGTCACACGACTTTTTGCACGTGTCATTTTCTAATTCTGATTAGAATAATTATTGATTAAAAAAGTTACTGAAAACTGAACAGATTAAGAAAACATTAATGAAGCACCAACAAAATATTATGAATATCAAATTCAAATATAAAATTAAAAATATGGAAAAACCCGCGATAAAAATTTTAACACATAACTCCGGGGCTTCCACCTTGTAGGAAATTGAAACCAAAAAATGTCCAAATTAGAGCATTTTTGCTAAAATTTATAATATATATAATTGTTCAAACATGTAAATTCCACAACTTAATTGAAAAAACGAAAAAAACAAATTTTTACTTATTTTTTCAGGTGTTTTTTTCATGAAAAAAAACTTTTTTTTTTTCGGAAAAAAGCGAGCTTGTTTTTTTCCTTTCCCAACCCTAGGTAGTACACAGTATCCACAATTTTTGATATCCGTAGGGTAAACTGGTTCAGGTGGCTTTACTTGTATTACAGGGTGGGGTAAAGTTAAACCCCATTTGAAAAGAAGAGGCATCCACGATTTCCTTATATTTAATAATATCATATGATTTATATAGTTGCATCAGTAACTAAGAAAAAAGAACCATTTTATTTTTACATAATGGAGAAAGTTTCCTGTTTTTACTCTTTTAATGGATTGGCTCAATAAGGTTGGTGTGTATTTAGCTTAGTCAGTTGACCGTTTTTTTTATCAATCAGGTTACTTTCTAAGTTTGCTCACCTGTTACAGGGATACTTCAATAATCGTTATTATTTTAACAAATTAAAAAATTTATAATCATATAAGCATTTGGTGATCACGATGATACCCTACTAAAAACAGACTTAAAAGCAGCTGTTATGCTTCATACAAAATCAAAAAAATACACCTTACTAATAGATATAAAAATAAATTTGTAATTTGAATTATAATTCTCCTCACTCTCTTTCTGTCCGTGAAATTGCTGCATCACTTTCTTTATACTATCGCAAATTTCAATGGACACTCTTCCACTGAAATTCTTAGTCGTGTACCTCCTCCTTTAAAAAGAGCTCCTCCGACTCGTCTTTCCACACAGTCTCATTCTTCCATCTATCCAACTCTCTGACCCCAAAACTTAACCGCAGTGCCTGAATCTATATTTACTCTACTTGCCAAAGTCTAAAATCCGCGCCCCTCACCAATTTTTCAACTTCTTTGACTGCGCATTCAAAACAGCCGTCTGTCGATGCATGTCGCCCATTCATTGGATCCTTTCCGGTGTTCAACAAACTCTGGTGGAATTAGTACCTGCGGCAGTCGGGGAGCGGAGTGTTATCTAATAATATATATAATATAAATATATATATATAATATATATATAGATATATATATATATATATATAATATATGTTATATATATATAATATAATAAATATTATATATTATATATATATATATATTATAATATATAAATATATATGTATATACTAAATATTATATATATCGATATAGATATTATATATATAATAATATATATGGTCGTGATCGCCGTAAACGCCTTCTAATTTTCAGCGAGGAGAGTGCGGTTCGCAATGGGATAAGGAAATTCTGATGGTGAGGGTGAGGAGAAGAAGGAAGAGGTGATGGATGCATTTAGAAGGCAAATTTGATTTTGCTCGCTCTCCCTTAAACAAAGATGAAAGAGTTACGTTAAAATGAGTTATCGAAACCTTTCGAATCCTCCTTAAAAGAGAGAGAGAGAAAGTTGCAAAATTTTCGAATTTATCCTTAACAAAGACTATGTAGACTTTGTGTTATAGTCCTAGAATTCTAATGTTAAATTAACGTTTGAAAAGGTCAAGGTATGTGTGTTTGCGACATAGGGGTGGAAAAGGAAAAAAACAAGTTTCTCGTTTTCTTCCCAAAAAAACTCTTATTTGTTAACATGTTAAATACGGAGCCTTATTAACAAGTTAAAATTGTTTTTCGTTTTTTCATTTTAATGTGTGGAATTACATGTTTGAACAATTTATAGTATAAATTTTAGCAAAGATATGCTCTAATATGACATTTTTTAGTTCCCAATTTCCTACAGGTGGAAGCCCCTTAGTTTGTGTTCAAAAAATTTTTATGGGTGTTCCATATTTTTATTTATATTTCTGAATTTGTAGGATCATAATATTTGTTTTTGGCTCATTAATGTTTTCTTACACTTTTTCAGTTTTCAGTAACATTTAAAGTTATCATTACACTCGCCAACAAAGATTTTGCGGCAAAACATTTGAATCATTTAATAGTAACTTCCCCTGATTCCGAATATGACCTCCATTTTCCTAGATTGCTCTAGTTTTTGAGATACTGGGTGGTCACAAAAAACATTAATAACAAACCAATTTTACTATGTAACGTAAATTCACCAAAAAAAAAACATGAAAGATATATATATATATAATAATATATATAGATATATATTATATATATATAAATTATATATATATATATATGATATATAATATATAATATATATGATATATATATATATATATATATAATATATATATAAAATATATATATAATATATAAATATAAAATATATATATAATATAATAATATTATAAATAGATATACGGTATATGTATATATATATATATAATAATATAATATATATATATATTATATATAATAATTATATATATATATATAATATATATAAGATATATATATACTATTACATATATATATATATATATATATATAACCGTATATAATATATCTATATGATATATATATATATATATACAATATTTATATATATAATATATAATACTTACGTATATATTATATTTATATAGATATATATAATATATATATATATATAATGAGTAGTACAAATATGTAATAGGTCAAAACATTCATTCAGTACAATGAATCACAATTAATGCATTACAAATCGCTGTCTATATGATTGTCTTCTGTGGGCAGAATGTGGACAATCACGTTGAAGGCTCCAACAATAGTCTTCCATCATGTGTGTATCCCATCTTCCTTGGTATCTTTCTTCCATCACCTTGAAATCTTGATGAAACCTCCCCCCTTGTTCCTC
>JABUQX010127393.1:15000-38005 GCA_015478945.1 Trachelipus rathkii | reverse complement strand
TGAATAATTAATAGCTTAAATATAGAGACGAGTCAAAGCAAGTATGACGAGGTTTCTATAATCCATACGAACGTCACTAAAGTTGCAATAAATTAACCCCGACGCTGACTAAGTCTCATTAAATTCACGTGAAGATGTAGAAGAGGATATGACCGACGAAAGTAACGACACCAGACACTGAAAGAGAGAGAGGAAAGACTACTACGTGTCAAGCAAAGAGCGCAAATAGTGTATTATTAATTAGTCTTCTTATATGACCAATCTCATCACGTAAAAGTTATCGACTTTATATACAACAGTCTATTTTCGTTCTAATTTTTAAATAATAGATAATTTACTATATAGACGAACGGGTCAATAACACTAGCATTTCACGAAATATATATACTAACATAAACGTAACAAGAGTCTCTTATCCCAAACATTGCACTGCATTGAATCATACACCGAGAAGTCGAAAATAAACTTTTAAATCCGGAGCAGTAGTTAAGCTAAGAAATAATTTTTTCTTATGTTTGAACATTGTTATATTCCTTATATTTCTGTACTTTTTGTTGAAAAACAAGTTTTGAATATCAGGTGACTGGGAGTGAAGTTAAAGATATATGTTGTTACTTGTTTTAATATCGAAGTATTCTCTACCTTTTTCTTTTCTAACCGGGAACAGGACTGAAATTAAGACGCAGGATGAATGCAAAAAACAGTACTAACTTCGAAGCTTCGACCAACAGTCATAACAATGTCGCCATTGAAGACGGTGCATCGCTGCGGTTTTTACCGTCAATTCGATACAGCGTCTACCGACGGTCATACCAAAACGTCGTCGTGTGCTTCGCACCGTACCTCGAGCTCCCCCACGCGAAAACGCCCGGCCAAATTATTACCAGTCTTTCTGCAAGATTGTAGTGATGAGGAATAACCCTTTTATCACATATTATTTCACATCACTCAAGACTATGTACCCGACACTTTAATCATTTTGGACAAGATCAACAGTTTCAAAGTTTTTAAAAAACATCATTCACCATTTGGATTACTGGTTCATTTTGACGGAGGAATTTTTTGGCGTGGGGCTTAGTTTTTTACGCTCGATGCAGATATTTTATCAACGCGGTACAAGGAAACACATAGAGTCTATAATTTCAGATGTCATTTGAAGGTCTACTGTTCGTTGTTTTTGTCCGTATCCGTGAACTATCAGTGAATGCGCGCCGCGCTTTTCGTGATGAGATTGCCGGTTTCTTCGACGGCTTTCGTTTTTGCTTAGTTCGAGTGACAGTGACTGGAGGGGTCCCTCAAGAATTTTTTTGGAATTTGCGGCCTCGTTGTGGCTTTTTGGTCGTTTATCGGTGTCGTTTGTTTTATGTAAAGGGCAGTGAATCCACTCGGGCTATACGTTTACGTTCAGTTTGTGGGCCGTCTGTGGCTTTCATAAGAAAGATCCGTCGAGATGCGCTTTGCTTCAGCTTGTTTGGTTTTTCTGATTTTTTTTGTTGTTTTAATACTAGATTTCTTGATTGCAAATTTTTAGTAGCATATTATTTATTTTTGTGTTGTTATTTTTTTTTACCGATAATTCAGATACTAATTTCTCCGTGAAAGAAGGAAGCCCGACATTCGATACTGCTGCCGAATCTGATGATAACAAAGCAAAGAAGAAGAGTTAGCAGTATATCTGTTAAGCAATTGCGGCCGAGTCACTCCAGTACCTGTAATCCTGTACCAAAGTCCAGTAGTCTTAAGTCCGCTAGTACGCTTCCGTTGTTCTATTTACCATATGTCGCTCCCTTTGCTGTTTACCTCGGTTCGCCTTTCGTTTTACTACCGGGCCGTTTGTGCTGCTTCGCGTAGCGACTGTTTGCTTTGGTACTTCGCACGCGCCTGTCCTTATTCCGTCTATCACCAAACTATAGTTCAGTGTCACGAGAACCTGCCAGAGTAGACCTGACGAGCCTGCATGCAGCCTGCTGCCTGCCTGCCTGACCTGCCTGCCTGCCTGCACAGCCGAAACGACCAAAGTAAAAAACAAAAAAAGTAGTCATAATCAAACAATTTCAGAAGGGAGGCGGCGAAAACGTAGCAATATCCCTATGCCACCTTCTTGCCTAATATCAACACCACTATGCGCTGTCTTAGCTTAGTACAATCGGCCCGCCGCTCACTTACCAACTGTTTAACCAATTTGTCACTGCCTGCCAGCTCCGAGAAACAAGGCCCTCTGATCATATACATCATGTGAACCTTGAGATAAGCACACCTAAGTGTACAGAACTAGAATAAATCAAGAACAGAAGAAATAGAAAGAACGAAAGGGTGAAGCCAATAGCCTTATAGCCAGCTCTAGCACCTTTCGTTCGATACCATTACTTGCTTTATGGCTGGAGATTGACTTATATAGTCCAATTAAAATATAAATTATATAGTTAAATATAGCCTATATAATTATTTTTGTCCTTACTTATATATAATCATAACTAAAAACTACACCGCCATGCTCTTATATGGTCCACTCGCGCGAACCTGACCTGTGAATATTCCTATCTTGTGATATTTATCACAAATAATAGACTTATTTTTTAAAATATCAAATTTTAGATATTGATAACAACGATGTCAATGTTATTTCTAATTAGATATTACTTTTATCAGCAGAAGAAGAAGTCTAGACCCTATTATCTAAATTAACCTTGAGGCAATATTTACTCATAACGAGCAGTTAGTTTATTTGCACAAAAGTTTTAGGTAAGGAAAGGTAGTTATAAAGTATCCTCCGACTGTTTTTCCTATTGCTGGGGAGAAAAAATCGTACATCATATTATCTTCTTCATTATTTATTTATTTATATATATATTTTACTATTTTCTTTATCTATTTCTTCTTTTATTTCTCTTATTATTTTTAATTATCTTATTTATTCTCTTATTTACTCATTATATCATATACTTTATTCTCATTATTATATTATTTATCTATATCTATTATTTACTTTTCTTATATCTTTATATTTATTTCATATCTTATCTCTCTTCATTATTATATCTCTCTATTAATTTTCTGGGTTGGAAACCTCTTTCATACTCTTTTAATAGTCAAGTTTCTCTACTTTTCCCCTGTTTTGTCTGTTCGTTTTTTTCTCGCCCATCTCCTCCCTTCCGCATATTCTCTTCTCGTTTCAATATACAGTTCGGCAGTATTCGTGCGTACATCCATCTGGTAAACTCTCATGTTACTCTTCGTCGACTGTAGCTCTTCTTTATTCTGCCCTGCATTTCCAGAGCCGTCCGACAACCAACACTTAGCCCTCGCGGTGGGGGAGAAGAGAGCCCAAAATTGCGTTTACTGGAATCGCAGCGAAAAGGAGTAAATGTCTGTATGTATAATACCTTTGGTTAGTCCCTCTTGCTCTGGGGGGTATATGCCAAAACCTGATCCACCCTAGGCGAGAGTCAGTCACGAATCTCTCTCTATTCTCGGCGAACCGTTATTAACGCAAAACTCATGCAGCTCTCGGAACATTTGAGGTAGGCTTATTAATTTCCACATTGATCGTTTTGCTAACCAAAGCACGTACAGTATCACAGTCAGGACTTATGCTATCATAGGCACCTGGTTGGCAGATGTCGTGCCCTGCTTGCTTTGCGATACCTTATTACATATTCTTTCTTCTATGCGTGCCCTGCGGTATAATTATGTTTCAGTTGCCTCAGGTGACAGACCTGATAATCATATACGTGAGTAGATCGGCCTTAAGCAAACGAGCCGATTTATTCAATTTGCAATATTTGATGTTTATTGCAGGTGCGGTATGCACATAGTGAAAAAGCAGTCATGGGAAGTATTGTATCTCTTGGATTGTCTTTTTTTTTATTCCTGCTCTGTGTGCGGTCTATCTAGCTCGGAGCGAATATTGAGGTACCGCGTTTTTAATACTGTTTTCAGCCCTTATATGAAACGAGTGCTAACTACAGACAACTTCAATTCCCGCGCACTGTTGAGTGACTCTCTCGGCAATTCAGATAAATAACTACTTAATAGCGCCTACAATATTTTATGAATTCAGCACGTTAATTGAACATATGTATGAAAAAAAGAGAGTTTTTTTCTCTTTTTAAATACTATATATCCTAATAACTAGAATTCAATACTCATCTGTCGTCTTCCTTAAATATAGTTGTATTCTTCTACATTTCCTTCCATGGAAGTACAACCTCTTATGCTAAAGATATGTCAAACAAGAGATCGGGGATCTCTTATACCGGTCTCTCACTTTTTCTCGCGCGGGTAGTTACTGTTTTTTGTACGGGGTAGGACTATATTTTATTTCCCCTTCCCATCCTAGGGATAGTAGTCTCTTTACTTTTTTTCTCGGATTACTCACTCAGCTCTTTGGTATTTTTGTCTGTGCGCCGGGGGTTCTTTTTTTCCTTCAACTTTTCTACTATTCTTGCCTGCTCTTTTAAATTGTATATGCGAGGGAGTTCTACTTGGGATTGGACCGTACCGGGGCAACAGGCAAGATCTATTCTCTCCATCGACCCTTGAAGCTTCCGGCCGGTCGCCCCCTCATTTCCAGCTCGACAATGTGACGCGAAACCATCGTTTGACTGTCACGTGAACGGAAGATCCTATGTGATGCGACTGAACCGAACTGGCATGATCCTTTCTAAGCGAGATGGCAAATACCTATTTCTATCATTAAAATACACAGATTCTAGACATGCAATCCGCCGCCAACAGATCTCGCATAATACAGCTTCGGGCCATAGAGTTGCATGGTGTTAGATATTGATCTTTCAATCACTATCTGGGCTGGCGGTCGTTACGCGGATAACCCATTGCCTCGCCCCACGCGTATAGGTACGGTTCAGCTAGAGAAGGCGCCTTACCCTCTTAAGATTTGAGTTTTTGCTGCCTTTATTCTTTGTTCACTCTCACTTTATAACTTTTAAGTTCAACATTGTTTCTGTAATTGCATGAACGCACTATCCCGGATTGTTATTAACCTAATTCATTTCGTTACGGCTTGATATCCATAACTTGTATGAGTATATATTAGTCTATGAGTGTTATCGGTATTTTCTTGTACCGTATCGATGTTTTGAGTATATTTCTAAAGCATCAGGTTTACCTTTCAAATCTTGTCTGTCGCCGCGGAAACCGTTCGGCCGAATTACGAAAGTGATAATTCACAGTTAACAGCAATGAAAAAAAAGTGGATATTCGCGCATCGTAGTTAGAAAATACTTTAGGATTCCAGCTCAAGCTGAGCCTTACCACCTTATATGACCAATTATTTTGAAACTTCTGACGCTAAGCAGGCCGGTGTTGCATATAATGCTAAGTAGTCATTTCAGTTGTCTACGTGTATCCTCGCCTGCCGAAAAGCTACAGATACGCTAGACATTACGATCTTTTTTACGTATCACGGTATCATGTAGATCTGCTGCTTACTTAACACATACATTTGACATAGTGCTGAGTCAGGTGACCATTGCTCCGAACAGTGTGATATATCTCATTCCCTTCAGTGGAGGCGATAGGTATGCATTTTATCCATACACCTTCATTTTTGAGCATATCCTTTCTGTAAAGGCATCTTAATGCATTAGTAAGCTTTCCGACATAGATGGAAGGCCACTTTTGCGTATAGCAGCTTCGCAACCAGCATAAATGCCAGCAAGACCAGCGCGCATTTATCCACAACTATCAGGGCATTGTTGCTATGCCTCTTACGTCATGCAGTATCTGGTAAGCTGCGGTTCGGTGGAGGGAAGTGAAAGACAACTTGACCGTTCGGGAGCGTGCGCACTAAAGGTGTCGTTTATTCGCGGCTAGTAGTGCCCTAGTAGGTACTATTCGTTCTTGTAGATTGTTATGATGTCCTTCATCTGCGTTCGTATGCAGTATGTATCCGGGTCTCTTGCGGCAGCAGACCACGTAATATACGAGACGAACAGACTTTTTTTTCATGTCGGCAGGAAAGTGAGAACCCTTCCTTTACGCCAGTTTCTCATATTGGTTCCGGTCTCATCAAAGCAGATGCTAAATATATATAGGAGGTTAATTTGGCCAATTTACTGTGTAGAGGATGTGATAAAGAGGACACCGCTGTTTTGTATCTTCGTCATAATACTTTAGCTTTAAAGAAAGAGTGTATGTAACACCCTTACTCCGATAGTAAAAACATGTAGCTCGAGTGTATATCACCCCTACTAACACTCACCTTCTTACTCTCATACACTACACCAGATAATGGAGGAGGAAGCATGACAGCAGCAGGGTGGAGCCGCGCATCTCCTATTCCTCAGCAGACGCTACGGGATTCTATGTGATCATTACTTTTTATCACGCCGGAGGACGTAACGGTCTAGTCCTCCTTGTCTGCGGAGCCGGCCAAATTGTTCTAGAGTCAGCGAAGGTTTTCTCACCATGCATCGTTACTTGCACCTGATAAATTTTCTTGCGCGGTCGCCGAGCCAATTGACCGGTCACCCTAAATTGATACGATTTAGCACTGTAGCCCCGATCGATATACAATACACAGATCGCACTACACAACACTCCTACCAAGATGTTCGTCGACATCGACTCTCCTACTTATGTTTGTCGGTAACAGATTAGTGCCGCGTGAATATGATCCGCACTCCTTACTTTGTGCCTCTACCTTGAGCGAACGGTACTGACCATGTCTGAGTACCTCGTACAGCGCTTTTCTTCATAGTAGACTTATTTTCTAACCATCGTATTTTCTAGTTGATCGACATAAGTCTAATTATACGAACTGCTAGATAGGTTAATGCGAGATTAACTCTTACCTTGCATCCCAACTGTTTCGTCAGTCGAGAGTCTATATGCCAGGAGCAGTGTGTGCGAGACTATGACATGTATTCCTACTCATCCACGCCCTTAGCAGACGTCTAAATCCGCGCGCGAGCAATCGCTCAGCTTCACCGACTTGGTAAGAAGGAGCAAGGGAATATCATCATCCATTCTCTTTCTCTCTCTCTTTCTTTTTCTTCTGTTCTTTTGAGTGTATCTTATTGTATATTAATAGTTTTGCGTCTTGCGCCATTTACTCAAGAGCAAGGAGGGCACGAGAGAGTACTATAGACAGAATGCTTTTTTTCTCACACGCAGAATTGCGACTTAGTATTCCATAGTCCCACAACACGAGCTGAGAGAGTACATATTGCCAGTTCGCTAGCAGGTGGGAGGATGGTACAGACCGTATTTTTGTCTCCAGTGTCGAACACTGCGAAGCGCTGCTGACCTGAGACACCCCTCTCTCGCGTAGCTAACTGCCTCGAGTATAACCCCTTTCCACAACGCGTACTTCGCTGTTGACAATTTAGTCGTGTAAGGTTTATCTTTCGGGATCAGAGAGGGAAGGTGTTCAGGCTAGGCTCGCAGCCACATTAATAGACCACAGTCCGAGCGCCCGAGCGCTATCGACTGACAGGTGACAGTTCGCCCGAGCGGACTACCAGAGAACGAGTGTCGGAGTATCAGCTCTTAGGTAACGGCAGGAGGCGCGTCAAAGTTTTACATGTCAGCACGGGGCATGAACGCACGTATACGCTAGGTATTGTCATATACTGACGCAAAGTGCCATCGGATTGTACTCACTGTAAGAAGATGATGTCTCGAGGGCGAGCGCCCGGACAGTCACTGGCACTATAATACAGGAGGCACAGCTCGTCCCGGCCCAGATCCAGAACAACGATACACACAGAGCTCGCAGAAAGACCGCTACGAACTGAACAGAGCGTATATTATGTAACTTCACCGCGTGAATAAATAAGGCGAGGTAAGGTCCGCCCTATACGTGCTTGGAGGGCAGCGCTTCTAGACCGCACCGGAACGCCGACGCGACTGAGCATGAGGCCGCTTGAGCGCACACCCTGCTCCCACTGAATTATGTGTGGGCTCGCTTCCGACGTATACTCACGGGACGAGAGCGGCGACTATGATGATCACGGTAAACTGCTACTGGTGGTTCTATGCAGAATATCCACTTACTCTACTCGCCGTATCTCACACCTGTGGGTCGCGGGGGCAGTCGAGCGACGAATGGATGGGTGATCTGAAAGACTACAGATCAGTCTACTGCACCAAGCTGACGAATATGCCCACAACGCCCGTGACACGCCACGTGCTCTGGACGAGGGTAGAAGGGAACTCCATACCTCTCGTACTCTCTTATCCCGATTATTTCTTGATCTTGTGACTTGTTGCAATAGTTACCTCTTGGCACATCACTCTCAAAGTAAGAAGGGAAGAGACAGCTACACACACGCTCTTTCATGACAGAAGGGATCCTCCCAGTTTCATATCTAACACGTAGCGAGTATTATTGCGTACCAGAGAGTGCGGTGACAGGGGAGTGGGACCGCTTACTGAGTGATCCGCCTTTCTTATTCGTCTCTCGTCCGATACGTGCTTGAAGATGACGATCTTTGCTGCAGCGTGAGTACTATCCTTACTCTCGTTGTTTAGTATCCTGTCGCCTCAGAGCTATAACCCCTATCTTATCTATTTACTCTACTACCAGAGAGGAGGAGGCAAGCGAGCAGGGGGGCGAGAGACTGCCATCACTATATTCCACAGCGACACCGAGGTATCATATGTACATCATTTCGCCGCGCGACGTTCCACGAGAGATCTACGCCGGGGTTCTTCGGTAGCTCAACGCGCGTAGCTTCCAATTTTCATAGTCGTAGGGACACACCGTTTTGAGTACTGCAGAGAGGTGCGACGTTAACTGATTCTCTATACCGCTAATATGTTTCTAGGCGCCTTCTACCGAGATCGCCCTAATTGTATATATACCACCCCGTCCTCATGTGCCGTACCAGATGAAACATAAAACTACACACAGAGTACTCATACAACCGCGGCAAATAAAAGCTCCTATTACTTGTAGGTTTCGCCGTGAGAATAATATATGGCGACAATACACTACACGTCATTTTGTGTTATTGAGTTAGCTCCACCTTTCGAGAACGCATATTATATAGGAGAAAGCTTCGATACGGCTTCACTGGCTGTATCACCCTTCTTCTACGGACTCTGTACTCCGGCATTCAGAGATTTGAGAGTTAATCTTTTTTTTTCCATCATTAATAGCACATCCCTAAGTACCAGCTCAGCGCTCAGTCTCTGTAGGCAGTCCTTTCCAGATACGCGTCAGCAGGCCTGACGCGGCACCGATGCGCACAGGTGTACGTAGACGGAGGGTTGTAATCCAAGTGAGCATCAGGCAAAGGTAGGATATAACTGCCTTTCTTTGTCTTCTCCCTCACTTACCGTTCGAGAGCTGCCGCTCATAAACTGCGGTGGAGGAGAAACAACCTGCGAGAGATGTCCGCCGGCGCCAGCAGCCTGTACGCGGGTCTCAGTCAGAGTCTCTCTTCTGCCAGCCACACCACCGGCAGACGCGGGTGGAGCGTCCTCCCTCTCCCGGCGCGTCACAGGTCCCCACGCTCGAGTGCTCCGTGCGCTCCACCTGCTGAAACGCGCAGCACAGGACTGAACTTCGTGAGTTGTACACTATTAACAACGGGATGCCTCGAACCTCCGAGTGGTGACACCCGGAGGGAGATAATATCGCTCATGCGAGGAGGTGCTTCCTTCACACATCACTACCTCCCCGTTCCAATCCTCTCGACATGCCATCTTATCTCCGCGGAGAAGTGGGAGCAGAGCGATCTGGATGGGGTAGCTGTGGCATGCATGCGAGACGAAGCGTCATTGTCGCACCTCTCTGCATACCTCTGTAGGTGCGAAGACCTTCTCTCTTCTTGTTTTCCGCCGAGATGGTCCAAGAGCTCCCATAATATTAGGCAGTCGGGGTAAAGGGTTTTGTCTCGGACCCGCTGCCTCGTAGATGTTAATCTGAGACGGCCCAGACCCGCCCTCTCCCCGAGTAGATGAATCTACCACCTACGCGCCCCGGAATATCGTCCAAGAGACTCAACCTCGGGTATCAGTAAAAAGGTCTCACTACATTTTCCGATATAAAAAGATGCGGAAAAATCTCGCCTTATTTTATTCGTAACCTCAGGAAGACAGTGGAAAAGTCACTGCACGAGCGCCTAACGGCTGCACCCTCTCCGGGACCTCTGAGACCACTTCATTTAGGAGTTTTTTCACACCTTTTGGTCCAGGAAAGACCGTCCAACCTCCGTTTCTAACAGTCTCTACCGTACTCGGCTTATAATATGATACCTATGATCGAGAAGAACTTTATCCAAGTGAGAGGGCAAAGGTATAGGACATATTAATATGCTCATTCTCTGCTCTCACCTACTTTTTACGTACGGAGAGCTGCAGACATAACTGAGGAGATGAAAGAAACATCATCGTGTCCCGCCCAGCAGCCAGGACGGTCTCATCGAGCTATTGCCCTGCTGACACAGGGCAGACGCCGGTGAAGTCCTCCATCCCGCCTTCAAGTCCCCTGCTCTAGGACCCTGCGTACCAATTCCTGAGAACGCAGAGGAGAACTGACATTGACATTTAATCACGGGATGCTCGAGGAAACCCTCCGAGTGGTGTACACCCGGGAGAAACTCATCCCCCGAATGCCTCACCATCATCTTCCCCGTTCACCTCTCCGCATGCCACTATCTTCGCGGAGAGTGAGGAAGCAGGAGCGTGAGGGCTTCTGCCTGCGATAAGAAGCGTCATTGCACCTTCCTTACAGGGAAGACCTCTTCTTCTTATCGCGAGGATGGCCAATCTTCAAGTCGGGTAAAGGTTTGTCTCGCTCGGCTCGCCTCGTAGATGTTTCTAGACCGCCCAGGCGCCGCCCTCCCGAGATAAGCTCTACCTCCGCCAGGAAGAATCGTCAAAGAGCTTCAACGGGTCCGAGAATGGCTCTTACTTTTTCCGTAAAAAAGGCGGAATATCGCCTTTTTTCGACCTTCGAAAAGCAGAGGAAGTCCGAGCGCCACGTCTGCACCCATCTCCGGACTCGACCCCCCATCTCGTATTTGAGCCTTTCACCTTTTGGTCCCCGGAAAGCCGCACCATACGTTCTGGCAGTGCTCTCCGTACATCCGGCTTAATACTCTTAGTCGAGAGAGCTGTATCCATGTGAAGAGCGGCCAAAGGGAGGACATAAATAACATGCTTCTCGCTCTCCTACTTGTAACGGGCGACGCGCGAACAACTGTGATAAGACACTCGTGTCCCGACCCAGCAGCCAGGCGGGTCTCATCGAGCTTTGCCTCTGCTGACACAGGCAGAGGCCGGATGAAGTTCCATCACGCTCAGTCCCCACCATCCTAGGCTCCCTGCGTACCACTCCTAACGCAGAGAGAGACGTGACATTGACATTACACGGATGCCGGATACTCCGAGTGTGACACCGCGGGAAGAAATCATCTCCCGGATGCATTACACCATCATCCATCCCGTTCCACCCGCCGTCACTCCGCATGCATCCTACATATCTGTGCTACTGCGAGAGTTGGGAAAAGCAAGGCAAGCGAGATGATGGGCTTCTGCCTGTCGGAGATACGAGCGTCTCATTATGGGCAACCTTACTTACCAGGGATAGACCTCTTATCTTCTTCTCGAGAGATGAGCCAATATAAACTCAAAGTCGGGTAAAAAGGTTTGACTCGGGACTGTGACTTGCTCGTAGATGTTTCATAAGACGGCCCAGGCGCCGCCCTTCCCGAGATACCTCCACCCCGCCAGGAAGATCAGATCGTCCAAGACCTCAACGGGTCGAGAATAAAGGCTCATACTTTCCGTAATATAAAGTGCGGAGAAATATATCCGCCTTTTTCGAGACCTCGAGATAGCAGAAAAGATCGTAGCGCTCAGGCTGCACCTTCACTCCAGGTACTCGACCCCTACGATATTGAGTTATTCACTTATTGGATCCGGAAGACCTACCACCTCAGTTCTGGCATCTCTCCGTCACTCCGGACTTAATACTCTATGTCGAAGAGAGGCTTATTTCACGTTGCAAGGAGCATAATGGAGGGAACATTAAATATATGACTTCTCGAGCTCTTCATAACTTACGTAGGAGAGTCTGAGACAAACTGTGAGAATAAGTAACAATCGTGTCCCTGCAACGCAGCCAGTGCAGGTCTCAATCGAATACTTTGCCTGCCGACACAGGCCAGAGCGGTGAAAATCCTCCCATCCGCCTCAGTTCCACGCTCTAGGCCCTGCGTCCAACTCCGAACGAGCAAGAGAGAGACGTGACAATTGACACATTTAACACAGAGATGCTGAATCCGAGTGAGACATCACGGGAGAAACTCATCTCCGGATCTCATCCACATCACATCTTCCCCGTTCCATCACTACTCCGCATGCTATCTATCTCGCTGGAAAGAGGGGAAGGCAGGAGCGGATGATGGGGCTTCTGAGCTGCGATACGCCAGCGTCATTGGCACCTTCCTTTACCAGGGTAAGACCTCTTCTTCACTTCTCGCGAGGATGCAATCTCAAGTCGGGTAAACGGTTTGTCTCGACTTCACGGCTCGCTCGGTAGATGATTAAATCTATAGACGTGCCCAAGGCAGCCGCCTTCCCGAGAAGATAACCTCACCCCGCCAGAAAGATCGTACAAGAGCTCAACGGGTCGAAAAAAAGGTCTACTTTTCCGTGAAAAGGCCGAAAATTCCGCCTTTTTCGAGCAAGAAGCAGGAAAAGCTCGACCGCCACGGCAGCACCCTCTCCGGGACTCGACCACCTCGATTTGAGTTTTTCACCTTTTGGATTCCCCGGAAGACCCCACGCTCGTTCTGGCAGTCTCCCTCTCGTACCTCCGTGCTTAGGAAGCTCTTAGTCGAGAGAGCTTTATCCCAGCGAGAGAAGGCAAGGGGAGGACATAATGCCTTCCTTCGCTACACTCTACTTTACGTAGGAAGCTGCGAGCAACTGATGAGAAGACACTCGTGTACGCCAGCCCAGCAGCAGGCGGTCTCCATCGAGCTTTGCCCATGCTGACACATGGCAGAACGCGGTGGAGGTCCTCACAATCCCGCCTCAGTCCCCACGCTCTAGACCCTGCGTACCACTCCTTACGCAGAGAGAGCCGTGACATTGACATTAACACTGAGGATGCTGCGGAACCCTCCGAGTGGTGACACCTACCGGGAGAACCTCATCTCGGATGCCTCATCAATTCAATCTTCCCCGTCCACCTCTCAGCATGCCATCTACTCTCGCGGAGAGTGGAGCAAGAGCGATGATGGGCGTCACTGCCTGCGAGTACGAAGCGTCATTGCACCTTCCTTACCACAGGGAAGACCTCTTCATTCTTCTTCGCGAGGATGGCCAACTTCTTCAAAGTCGGGAAAGGTTTGTCTCGAGGACTGCGGCTCCCTCGAAGATGTTTCAGACGGACCCAGGCGCCGCCTTCCCGAGATAACCTCCACCCGCCAGAAAGATCGTCCCAAGAGCTCAACGGGTCGAAAAAGGCTCTACTCTACATTTCCGTAAAAAGGCGGAAAAATCCGCGTTTTTCCACCTCGACAAAGGAAAGCTCGAGCGCCACGGCTGCCCCCTCTCCGGGACTCGACCCTTCGATTATGAGTTTTTCACTTTGGTCCCGAAGACCGCCAACCTCTTCTGGCAAGTCTCCTCCGTACCTCCTGGCTTAGGACTCTTAGTCGAGAGAGCTTATCCCCAGTAAGAGGGCAAATAGGTTAGGAACAATAAATGCCTTCGCTACTCCCAGCTACTCATTTATCGTAGGAGAAGCTGCGAACAACTGTGGATGAAGACACTCGGTCCCGCCCACCTGCCTGGCGGTCTTCAAATCGGCTTGCCCGCTGACACAGGCAGACGCGGTGGAGGCCCTCCCATCCCGCCTCAGTCCGCTCTCTAGGCCCTGCGTACCACTCCTAAACGCAGAGAGAGACGTGACTTTGACATTAACACGGGATGCTCGGAACCTCCGAGTGGTGACACCCGGGAGAAACTCATTTCCCGGTTGCCTCAACATCGTCTTCCCTGTTCCCACCCCTCCTCGTGCTACTACATCGGGGAGAGTGAGGAACGACGGTATCCGTGATGGTGTCTGCCTGAGACGAAGCGTCATGGCACCTTCCCTCCAGGACGGAAGTCCTCTAACTTCTCGAGAGGATGGCCCTTACCGATAATAGCGCCTATTATCTTCAAGCGGAGGGGTAAAGGTTTTCTCGAACTGTGCTCATTCCTCTTTAGCCGCTACAGAGGCCGTGCGCAAGGAGCTGCCACTCCGAGATAAACCCTCACCCGCCTAAAAAGATCGTCCAAGACCTTGGCAGGTCGAGCATAAGCTCTACTTTTCCGTGAAGGCGGAAAATTTCGCCTTTTTCGACCAAAATCAACGAAAAGTAACTGATCACACTACGGCTGACACCTCTCTGGGACTTGACACCTCGATTTTGAGTTTTCACCTTTGGTCACGGAGGACCGCCTCGTTCTGGCAGTCACTCCGTACCTCCGGCTTCCCACTCGTCGGGAGAGCAATATCACCGTGAGAGGCCACGGGAACATAATAATGCCTGTGAACTGCCTGGTTATTCCCTAGGATGTCACCAAAACAGGTCATACAAGACACACTCCAGTACCCGCCCACCCGGGCGTTCCATTCGAGCTTTGCCTCTAGCTGAACACAGGCCAGAGCGGTGGAGGTCCCTCCATCCACCGCCTCAGTCCCACCGTCTAGGCCCCGCGACCCACCCTGACCGGCAGAGAGAGACGTGACTTGACATTAACAACGGGATGCTCGGAACCTCCGAGAGGTGACACCCGGGAGAAACTCATCTACGGTTGCCTCAACATCGTCTTCCCTGTTCCCCCCCTCCTCGTGCTACTACTATCGGGAGAGTGAGGAACGAGGGTTCCGATGAATTGGTGAGTCTGCTGAGAAGACGCGTCATTGGCCCTCCTCCAGGGAGGAAGCTCCCTAACTTCTCGAGAGGGAATGGCCAACTTCAAGTCGGGGTAAAGTTTGTCTCGGACTGTGCTCTCTTCGTAGCCGCTACAACGGCCCAGGAGCTGCCACTCCGAGATAACCCTCACCCGCCTAAAAGATCGTCCAAGACCTTGGCAGGTCGTGCAAAAGCTCTACTTTTCCGTATGAAAAGGCGGAAATTCCAAGCTCTTTTTTCGACCAAAATCACGGAAAAGTTCGATCACCTGGCTGCACCCTCTCCGGGCACTTGACACCTTTCGATTGAGTTTTCACCTTTTTGTCCACGAGACCGCCTCGTTCCTCAGTCTCTCTCGTAACTTTCCCTGTCTTCCCTCGTTCGTATGAAGAGCTAATTGTAATCACCGGTGAGAGGGCCACTAGTGGACATAAATAAATGCTCTGACTAGCCTGGTTAGATCCCTGGAAGAATTAGCCAAGCAGCTCACAAACACTACTCGTCCCGCCCCAGCCGGGAGTTCTCATCGAGCTTTGCCCTCCTGACACAGGCAGAGGCGGTGGAGGTCCTCCCATCCCCGCTGCAGTCCCACGCCAATCTAAGTGCCCCTGCGTACACTCCATGATAGGTCACTCTCTTACACCCCGCAGACAGAGAAGACGTGATCATTAGACATTAACACGGGATGCTCAGAAACCTCCGAGTGTGAACCCGGGAGAAGACTCATCTACCCGGGTTGCCCATAAACATCGATCTTTCCTGTTCTACCTTCCTCGTACTAATTAATTATATTCTGGGAGAGTAGAGGTAACGACGGTTCCGCGATGATGGTGTCTGCTCTGTATGTATGTATATGTATATGGCACCTTCCTACAGGGAGGAAGTCCTCTACTTCTCGAGAATGGCCAATCTCCAAGTCGGGGTAAAGGTTTGTCTCGGACTGTGGTCTCCTCTCTTCGTAGCCGCTACAAGGCGGCCAGGAGTATGCCACTACACAGAGATAACCCCTCACCCACGCCCTAAAGATCGTCCAACCATTGGTCACAGGGTTGAAAGCCAAAAAGCCGTCTACTTTTCCCGAGTGAAAAGCGTGGGAAAATCCGATGCCTTTTTCGACCATCATAAATCTAACGGAATAAAAGATTCGATCAACCCGGTGCACCCTCTCCGGGACATGACACCTCGAGATTTTGAGTTTTTCTACCTTTCGTCACGGAAGAGCGCACATTCAGTCCCTGCAGTCTCTTCCGTACCTCCGGCTTCCACTTCGGAATACTGATGAAGGCGCAATGTTCTACCGGAGAGAGAGATGAGAGGGCCTACCGGGAGATAAATAATGCCTGTGATTAATGCACCTGAGATAAGCACCATGGAAATGAGATGTCACAACATATGCATCTACACAGACACTACTCGTCACGCCCCCGCCGGAAGACGTTCTATATCATCGAGCTTATGCCCTCGACTGAACACAGGCAGACGCGTGGAGAGTCCTCCAATACCCGCCTCAGTCCCCACGCTCTAGGCCCTGGGTACCACTCCTGAACGCAGAGAGAGAGACGTGACATTGACAATTAACACGGGATTCGCTCGGAACCTCCGAGTGTGACACCCGGAGAAACCATCTCCCGGCTGACCCATCACCATCAACTTACCCTGTTCCACCCTCCGAAGCCTCTTATGTCTCGGAGAAGTTGGGAGAGCAGTAGGACGTCGATGATGGTGTCGATTTACCCTGTCCTTGAACTCATGAGAAGCTTGGTACAGGTTAATCGCTCTCAGGCATGGTGTGGGAGAAGATCCTATACTCGCTATCCTAGCCTCTATATGACTCCCACGGTTCTAGGCTACCTGTTATACTCTACTTACCTGATAATTACAGAGAGACGCGTGACATTACATGGTGCTGGATATACTCGGACCTATCTATCCTGAGAAAAGTGGTAGGGCTGTCGGACAGTTAGATTACTACTGCCAGGCTATGTCCTCATGCGATTGTATCCCCTATACATAATACTTGTTCTACTTACTCTGCCTAGCTAACCTAGAGTCAGGTACGTACAGGTAGAAAAGTTATACTCGATTATCTGAACAAACGTATTGATGGAGCATAGTAGGGTGATCGATGGGTCATAGCTCGCATTTTGCGGCTTACCTGCCCCTTCGTCCTCCCGAGGTCTTTTACGGCGGTAGACCCACAGTATTGTGCGCGCTGTGTATGCACTTGTACGACGGTCCGTGCGCTATCCCAACAGACTGTGGTTCCAGAGCAAAATTTGAGTCATACATCGAGATAGGGCTTGGCAAACATGCGTAGCTTTGTTGGTCGGAGGATGTACGGTGACTAGAGCAGAGGATTATGCGCTATAAGGCGTTTAGTAAATAGCAGTCTTCGAAGAGAACTAGAAAGTACATGTTATCGATTGTTTATAGAAAAGTCAGAGAAATTTTTTCCGCGGCGCCTAGCTACCCCACGCTCTAATAATTAATGACTTCCGCTGCCGTGACAGCACGAGTTTCCACCGTCGCGGGTCAGGCCAAATTTAGCGGAGACTAAGAGTAGATGGGTGAGTGCGAGTAGTACTTAAAGACTTGAATATTTCTCGCAGCCTGTCCGCCCACTATAATCAAGCTTAAGGCGGTCTACGTGTTGCAGCCTGACGCGAGAGGATGCCTATAGATCTGGTGGAGGTCGTGGCTCGTTGGTTATACACTTCTTTATACGTTCGACAGAATAAGCTCATACTTTCTCTTTGATGTTTCTAGGGCTGTGCGAGTACTGGATCTATGTATAAGCGTAGAAATCACTGAGAGGGAATAATTGCTCATAGTTCACTCGATCCAGAATATGTCGATTGGACAGCTATACTTAAGTAGAGTACACATGGTCGTTGAGACGCACGGTCTCGTACCTCAGACGATCACTGTGGGTAGAGTTACATGATGCTACGTCTGCGTAACCAGTTTATAAATTCGAGTATATGACTAGAGAATTACGAAAATATTCGTGTCGGATGCAGAGGCTGTATTTGAATAAATCGTGGAAGAAGAATTTTGCGCTTGAACCCCCGAGCCAAAAGTTCGACCAAACCTAGCCACTTGCGGGAGAGCACGGTGTTCAGACCGACCCAGCACGTGCACAGTGCTTCGTACTCCTTGTGAGGCGAGCTTCTTCGCTAATCCTCGGGACAGCACTGATGTGACGGCGGACAAAATATTATTGTTCTATACACTCGGCGCGACTCGGAAGCTGATCTCTAAGTGCCGTAGCAGAAGACAAGAAGGTCGAGCAAGACAACCAGGAAGTGGGGGGTGACGCGACAGGTGGCTTGGCCATCTGGGGAAGAGAGTCGAAGTTTTACAGACTGAATCATAGACGAGGATACAGCTAGGGTACGGTGCATGGCAAAGATCATACTGTTTTCTAAGTGAGGGTAGGGTGTTGGCATGGCAAGATACGAATGAGCATAGGCAGGAACGGTGGGGGGGTGAGAGTGAAGGATTGATTACGAGGACGAAAAAATTCCCGCTATAGACCTAACCGACCTAACATTTACGAATATCTACTGGTGCAGAGGCCTCTATAGAAGAGAGATCCAATAATCTGGTGCTCACGAGTGTCCCGAGTGAACCTCCACCTTTTTATATCATATATTTCGAACTTTTTATTCTTTTCTATCTTCTATATTATCATATATCATCTATATTTCTTGCATTATCCGTTATCTTCTGCGGTTCAGTAGCTATAGCTTACCACCACACAATGACACGTAGTACGTGGATAACTCTACCATTTTCGGTAATTTACTATCTATCGTCCAGCCATTTTTATTCTGGGTACCATTTCGACTCGAGAGGGCTAACATAATTTTATTCTAAAATGTTCCTTAATTATTTATATATATGAGATATATACTATATATATTTTCTGAGACTGTCGATTCTGGCTCAAACTGTGCCTGTTTCTTACGTCATTTTTTAATCATTCTGTGAGTAGCGCTTACTAGTATATCTCTTTCTTTCCCTTAAATTACCAGGGTTATCACTGGTTAATTTCTAGCGCAGCGAATTCTACTTTCTTTTTCTCTTCTATAGCGGGACTTATCATAGGTACGAGAAGATAGGGAGATTTACTCATACTGCAAACAACGTCGCGATACACTTAATCAAAGTTAGGATATGGTAACCCTAGAGTAAGGTGGGATTTTACTTATATCTACTAATTCCTACTAACGTGGGTCCGGCCCAATCTTAATGCACGCTCTTATTTAGTCGTCTCACCAGTTAGCGCGGGAGCCGAGGAAATACCTATTTTCCATATAATCCACAGCTTTTCACGGGAAAATTATTCTTCGCGTCAGTCGAATCTACCTTAACTCTATCTCTCTTTCTCCAGGTATCTACCTACGCCCGGACTTATCTAGACAGTTTACTAAACAGTAGGTCAGTCTCTTTACTCTGGGAAACAACTTGTCAGTCAGAGATTATTCCACATATAGTGGATATTTTGGACTCGAAGTGGGGTATATTCTTATTATCTTTCACTACCGTGGGCGGCATATATATTATGTAATCGCTACTCTTTCATCGAGCGCCACTGTTTATCTCTATTATATTATTCTACCTCGAGTAAAATACTAAATCCTCCTTTACTTACCTCAAAATAATCCTCATTGGTGTTTAGTGTAACGGGGGAGAGTGGAGTTTATTCTCCACTGCGAAGGCTGGGCGTGAGTTAAATTCCTTTAATACCATTCCGATTGCCGGAACGTGGTGGTGTATTCGTTTTTGGTTTTGCGCACGAGCTCGTGCTTATACTCTAGAGTTTTTATCTTCTTCATTATTTTTTTCTGGACAGATTTTAACTGAAACTTTATGCTCGATGATCTTTAATCTTTTCACAGAAGTTTCGGATTTTGTTTCTTTATTATTATTCACATTATTCTTTATTCTATTCGGTTCGCGTGCCGGCCCTTGTCATTCTTTTGCCGCAATGGCAGCCGGGCACTATTCTCTTTACCGCTCGGCGCAGTGCGCATAGGTTACTGTTAATCGCCCCTCTTACTTTCATCGAGTCCAGTCGGTTCACAGGCTTCGCAGCGACCTTCAGGAGAAGCAGATTGCTTATTTCAGTCCGTCAAACGATGTAACACCCACTGAATGAGCCTCCCAGCTTTCCGGCAATGTTAGAAATGGGGTCGCTGCAGGCTAGAAATCCTGGCGACTTCTGCAAGAGGGAAAATTTTGCCCTTGCACAAGGAAACAGACGCGCCTTCTTCTCTTCTTCCATGAATTCGCATTTCTCTCTGACCTTTTCGTATGTTGGGATAAGATGATGGAGTGTTCTATATTTAGAGACACTTTCTCGAGCAGAGCTTCAAATACGCCTGTACAGACTAGCGATGATTGTTCCAAGATCAGAAAGGTTCAATATTTGGATTGACTGAATGAAGGTGGGGTACCAGAATATGATATTGCGTGCTTTTGTGTGATCTTTGCCTTCTTTCTTGGCTGGTGAATATTTTTGTTGTATACTTTCATCTTAAACATAGGGTATGAATTTAGAACAGTATATTAACTGTGGGTTAGAATTATGTTTATGTATTAGGATTTGAAAAATTGCTTTGAAATGCGTCTTCGGTTTGCGAGTTTTGATCATATATAACTCTGATCTTTTCGGAGATGAGGGGGTCTCAGTCATTCAATCGCTTGAGCAATAGTCCTCTGCTTTCATATGTCATACTATCCCAGATAGCGGAATCCGAGAAGTATCCTACTTTAATATAACCTAATATAATTCCTAAGGTATTTCAACAGGGAAATATTAATTTCTCCATATGCGCTAATATATATACTGTATGTATATATCCTCCTTATATCTACTTCCCCGCCGTAATGGTAACTTCTAAGGGTCTGATAAAAAGTATGAGCTTTTCTCATAAAGGTACATACATACTTCATCGCGTAAGTATTTTACTTTCCAAATGTCTGAATGAATTTATTGGACCGAGAAGGGAAACTCTTTAACCATATATATATATTATTGTGGGCTGTCTATTTTCTCATAATATTCTTGATATATCAGCCCTATATGTCGAGCGACTAGGTATAACCTTATGAGAATAACATCCTTTTTCAGCGGCAGGCTTATAACAATAGTTGTGGTAGTAGAGTTAAGGTAGGCAAGTTTTTTATGGTTCGTTAGATTTTCTTAACTTAGCATTTCTGCTAGCAACTCTTGCCCACGATTGCGAGGAGTTGGATGGATCGACGTTGCCGAAACCTAGCTCCAACCGAATGAAATCGATATATATATATATATATATTATATATTATATATGATATATATATATATATATATATATATGATATATATATATATAAATAATATATTATATATATATATTATATATATATATATTATATTATATATATATATATATATATATATATATATATATATTATATATTATATATTATATATCGGGGGTGGAAAAAAATCTCTTTTTTCTATCAACTCTCGCTAATTTTCATTCAGCTAGAAAAACTCCGTTGCAGGGATACTCATCGACGAGCAAAGCGGGCTTTCATATAAAACGAAAGTTGCGCTAACCTCCTGTGGTTCTCTACTGCATAAATCTTTTCTTGGGCCTCTTGCCAAAAACATCTCTAACACTTCTTTGTAAATCTTACCTTTCCTCCTTCTTATTCGATCTGATGGCTCGGTTGCTAACTCTCCAACTGAAAAGGCCAATCTCTTTCGCCTCCTATTTTCGTAAAACTCAACCCTGGACGATTCTGGCATTCCTCCCCCTCCACCTTCTCCTCTCAGGGGTCCTATGTCTTTGCCTGTGATTACATTTGATCGGGTGCATGGGCTCCTGAGATCATATGAACGTTAGGAAGGCGGGGGGCCAGGATGGCATTCCTCCCCGAGTTTTGGAGGGAGTGTGCTTCCGAAGCTGGCCCCTCCCCTTCGTTCAAACTATATTCTCGTATGTCTCAGTCTAACACTTTCCCTCAGTGTGGAAGCACGCACATGTCCAACCTATTCCGGAAAAAAGAGAAGCCGCTCTGATCCTTCTAAATATCGCCCTATTAGCTCTCACTTGTATTCTTATCTAAGATCTTTGGAAACCCTTCTCACTCTCACTTCTTAGACCATCTGGAATCTTATTCTCTTCTTTCGATCGCCAGTGACGGCTTTCGGCGTTCGAGGTTTACTACTGGTAATATACTTTCCTATTTAACCGATTTATGGTTTTCCGCCATTTAGGAATACGGGGAGACTTGCGTGGTGGCGCTTGACATTTACAAAGCATTTGACGGGTATGGCACGCGTCACTGCTCTCAAGCTCCCCTCCTGGGTTCCTTCCTTTCTCTTGCTTACTTATGTCTATTTTTCTTTCAAATCGCTCAATATAGGCTGTTGTTGATGTGGCGACTTCTTCTTCCTTTTCTGTCAATATTTAATCTCCTCCAGCTCCGGTCATATCTCCTTACTCTATTCATACTTTTCATAATGATCTTCTCCATGTTTCGCCTGTATTTCTCTTGATTCATATCCCTGGGGGTTCTACTTTCCATTGTACAGCTCCTTGCAAATCCTCTCCCTCTTTTTTACTTCAGAATTGCCTCTCTCGTCTTAATCTTTCGTATTCTATTCTCGCTGATCTCTGGATAGAATTTCCGGTGGGGTCGTCTCACCTTGTGAAATTCAATTCTTTAAAACTCAACTTCCTCAAATCTCCCTCTCTAGACACCTTTCTAACTTTTCCTATCTCTTTCGACGGTTCTCTCGTCGTCTCCTGTTGGACAATATAAAACATCCCTTGGCACTTTAACATAACAAAAAATGTCTTGGAAAACCTCACAATCACAACGGTTGCTAAGCGGCCTTCAAAGAACTGGGAGTCTGTTTAGGACTTGCGAGACTTTATTCTTTCCTCTCCACAGTACTCCAGTTATACCAAGGCCTCATCCGCCTTGTATGGAGTACTGCTCTCTCATATCTGGGGGGGCTCAGGTTTCACGCGGCTTTTGGATAGGGTCGAGTCCTCAAAGGGCAAAAAAGACTTATAAAACTGTTCCGTACTTTCTAGTTTCACTTGACCCTC